>WTSP01008268.1:0-15749 GCA_025331215.1 Actenoides lindsayi
AAACTCACTTCATCTTCAGAATGTCAGAGTCCTTGGCAAGTTTTCTTGGAAAAGCAAAGCTCCAAACTTAAGTGAAGGGGGCTGGGGCCGGGGCCGGGGCGCTCCGGGCTTGGCCGTGGCCTGCGCCGACCCTCGGGCGGTTTGGGCTCTGTGCGTGATTCTCTTCAACCGCCTCTGCTCCCAGGTCTGGGAGGAGGCAGGGCTGGCCGATGCCCTCCGGGCGCCCCGCTCCGTGCCCGGGTTCCGCGGCTGAGGTCTCCTACCTCCCGCGCACCTGGGCGGCTGCCGCTCGCTCCCGGGAAACTCGATCCGGGCCGATGCGCAGCGTCTGCCTGTGTGGGTGTGGGGGGGGGGGCCCGGCACAGCCCTGCTTTGCTGCCTGGTAAATTTCTGCCCCCTGCTTCCCAAGAGGTCTCTGGTATTCTCGGGGACATAGTCTCATTTGGGGTCTCTGCGGACTTTGCTAAGATTTGGAGCTGAAACTGAGTTATTATTAGGAAGAGTCAAATGACTGGAAGTAACTTTCCTTTGTGCTGTGTAAAAACACAGAAAATTAGGGTGTACTGATCCCCAAGCAAGCTTATATTCATCTGAGACATGAATGAGATGTCTGAAGGTGGTATGACTGCGTGTATTTTCTGCAGAGGTAAAGGTTAGTTTGATAAGCTGTAATTACACTTTATCTGAACAGCTTAGAGGATAATATATGCAGTATCTTACACAATTTTATTATTTAATTTGGAGTGTAAATTCCAGGTGGGACCAAGGTCTTGTGACACATGCATTACAACTTCTGATATTGAGTAACACCTTTTTCTTATTGATTTCATTCTAATAGTAAATTTATAGCAAGTACATGAAATCAATTTTGATAACCAAAAATACTCTAAATCATATGTATTCTGGTTTCTCTGAGGTCTGTTCAAACTTTGTAGAATATTTTTTTATGAGACTTCAAATACACTTTGCTGAAGCATGTCATGTTAAAAATGCTAATCCTTGTGAAATTTTTGTTGGCAGTAGTTGCTCCTTTCTGTAAAGATGGAGGAGGCAGAAGAAGCAGAAAACTATTTTCAGAAAGTTAACAGAAGCGTTTACATCAAATTGTGTTCTTGGCATTCTGTATCTTTGCCATCAAACTTCAGGAAAACTTACCAGAGGTTTTAAACTATAGGAAAGGCCACAGGTTCTGGTTTAATGTCGTCTTAAATTCCATGTGATTCTCCAAACAAATGTATAATGTTAAGCTTTGACCTTGCCGAAGAGATTTCTGGTCAGGTTTTGTGATGCTCAAAAATACACTTTAACCTGTAATAAGCACAAGAAAAATGCCATCTTTATGGTCTTGAGGTTGGATATAGGCTGGTTTTCATGTCCAGAAACTAAGGGAAATCTCAGAAAATGCATAAAAACATTTTTGTAGTAATTTGTCTTTCATTCTTGCTATAGTGTGCTGTACATTCTTATGATAAAGAACCTTCAAAACTGACTTTCTGTTCTCCACTTTATTTTGCTTTAATTTTCTCCATTCCAGTAATTCCTTACACTTGTGTTATATAACATCTATCTACAATTTCTTTGTGTACTGTACAAATTTATTAGTAGGCTTAGGTCCTTGCAGTGCTGTGAAAATTGACCCCAAAGTGTCTCTCTTGATACACTTTACTAATTTCTTTATGAAAATGAGGCTATCTCATTTTGTACAGTCTAAGCTCACCTCGAATAGCATTTATAGACATTGGGTAGATACGTGTGTTCAGTTACGCTTTGATATTCTCAAAAGCATTTAATATTAGCCTTTCTGCAGAAGCTGGTTTAAGTGCTTGGTTTAAAGATTGGTACAGTCACTGGTCCAAGTTGTGCTGCTATCTTGCATGCTCTGTTTTCCTTCCTGATAATTTCCATTGACACCAGTGGGAAGCTGCATTCATTTAGACAAAGATTTTGAGTATTTTATGCATAATATCTATTTGATTACTTGTGTGTTTGTAAGCTTTTGTTGTTGTAGAAAAAGTGGTGCCAAGCTCAACATACATCTTACCAGAAATACTGTGTATGGTAGGAAATAAGACTAGGGTACTCATTCCTCTACAGTGATTCATGCATTAGAGTGGACTATGTGTCTGTCTACGTACTTTATGGTGACTATTACTTGGAATTTATTTGCCTGTTGCCTAGGGATATACTTTCTGGATGACTACAAAGTTCAGTTTTGTTTGTATAGGTTTGCAATGAAGCAGTTATATAATCTAGGAACGTAAGAGAAGCCTCCTAATGAACTCCTGAGACATGCTGGGTTTAAACCAGCAGTATTATTAGGATGAGAAAAATCTTAATTTCTTTGCATTCTGCCAGTGCAGCCACTTACAAGTGCAAAGCCCTGCTGTCCTAAAAGGCTCACGGGCAGACATTTCAAAAGCTGTTTGAACCATTTTCTCAGCAATAGTTTAAGTGCTGAGCTACATTTTTAAGAGTGGTTCCAGGTTTTGTCTCCAGCTGAAGTGAGATATGAGTGAGTGTGAGTGGACTGGCAGTTAAGATGCTGCTTGGGACATAGACAGGCCTGCCTCCAGGTTTTTGCTCACAAAGGCTGGTCAGGAACCTTAAATGCTTTCCTCATGTTTATATCCATTTTTGAAGTGCAACTTAAGCTGCTGGATTTTGATAAATTTCCCTGTTAAATTTTGGTATCTGAGTTCTTCCAATTTTGTTACTGGAGAAACTTGCAGGCACCTGCCTTCTTGACTTAAAGTTTTCACTTAATGTGACTGCCATGGCTGCTGTCCTGCCTGAACACAGTGTCTTGGGGCTGTTGCCTAAGCTTTGTATACATGGGGTAATCTTCCTTGTATCAAAGGCCTTTGAACTCACACATTTGGTCCTCACTGTGTCACATTAGATATAAGCTGTATTCTTGAAAGATCATAACAGCCTTGGCTTGATGTAGCCCCAGGAGATGAAAGTGGTGCCTGTGGTGATCACAGAATCACAATGACAGGAGCTGAAAGGGATCTCTGGAGATCATCTAGTCCAGTCACCCTGCTAAAGCAGGTTCACCTAGGCCAGGCTCACAGGAATGTCCCCACATGGGTTTTGAAAGTCTCCAGAGAAGGAGACTTTACATACTATCTGATGAGATCTACTTCCACGTTTGTAGCCCAAACCAGTGGTTCCTAAATTGTTGGGTTACAGCCCGCTGCAACCCTTAATGCTTCTGCATCTCTTCCAGGCTTCTGAATGGTGTGGTGAGCAAAAATGCAATGTGGTTTCACAGGCCCGTTGCAGAGGATCAGAGGTCCCTGGATAGCACCTTGAGAGCTATTGATCTGGAGGATAGAGCACTTGGCCTGGAAAGTGGGAAGCTTGGTTTCAAGCCTGCAGCTGCAGTCTCCCAAGGGAGACTGGACCTGAAGATGGTCCAGGCTTGCTCTGATCCTCTGTCACCGAGTGCAGAGGAATGTGAGCTCCCTTCCCAGTGCCAGGATAGCATCCTCTGTGTTACATCTCTAGTACCATGGCAGGAGCATTCCTTTGGGATGAAGTGCATCCTCAGTTCTGGTCTCTGCTTCCCACAGTGGTTTTCAGTTCCACCCAGCAGCAACTTTCTAGGTAAGCTGTCAGTGGACTAAGACTTCTGTGTTCCTCTCTGTGCATCAATATAGTTTCAGTCGGGAGAAGAGAGTCTCTGTCTCAGCCTTGCTCATATGAGGGCATTCCTATTTGAGTTGTGATGTGAGAATGAGCTCTTCTGTGTGGTCCGGGGCATTAGGTACAGGCTTCTTACCTCCTTTGTGAATTTATTAATCAGGAGGCAATTCAAGAAGCCACTACTGCCAAGTTGTCCTGTGCTTTTGAGTGAAGCTACTAGAACACCGTGCTTTGTGTTGATTACCTGCAGTCTGGCATACACGCTGTGGCTGCAGTTCCCTGAGTACGGCCTCTTATGGAACTGCAGTGTGCAAATGTCTGGCTTGTGCATCTCGAGTAGACTTTCCTGCGAGCCTTTATGTTCAACTCCATCAAGGTGATGGCACAGTCTTGGAGCTTTACGTAGCTGACTGTGGCAAGATAGAGAGTATCTATAGCCTGCTAAAAAGTAAGATGAGATTTCTAGGGACTTCTAACTGAGAGTTTAGGAACCTGTGATGTAAGTGTGTAGTTTTGACATTGTCATGTGTCCCTGTCACTGCTGAAAGGATCAGTTTCTCCTTCCTGTAACTCCTTGGTCACATCCACTGTCTCACGCTGAGTTTAGTGGTTATGCTGTTGGCAAAGACTCTCAATCCAATCAGTTCCCTGCTCATCACATTGACCTTGGAATGGTTGTCATGGTGCAGGTGCACAAGCACTAATACAAGATAAGGGAAATGGAGATGCTTCATTCCATTACAGAGATGACAGAGCTGTTGTTTGAATTGCAGATGGTGCTAAAGCCTCTTGAATACCCATATCCATACCCATACCCTTTTGTAAAATATACGTAGGTGAACTGCCAGGTCTCTCTGGATGCTGGGAATTAAAAGACTCCTGTTTGTGCCATATGAGGAGTGGTGTTGGTGGTAGTACAGGAAAATGCATATATCTGCTCTGAGTTGACTTGTGTGTGTTTGGCACCAGTTCACATTAGTGAGGTGCAGCCATTTACAAATGGCTGTTCACTCTATAAAAGCCTCCGTTTCCTTGGTAGTTGTTCTGTGTGTCTTCTATTAACACAGTCTCTTCTGGGAGCCACAGAGATGTCAGGCAGTAAGGTCATGGCAACATGAATAAGGTACAGTGATACGAGGTAAAGTGAGATATGCTTCATCCAAGAGAAGGTAATTTGGAGTCACTCCATTCTGAAGGATAAGCAACTTCTCGGTTATTTTCGGCAAAAGTATTCGCATGGTCAACTCCTAAGTTTGCATTGTAATGTGGTAGCTTTTCTGTGTAGCTATATACATAATGAGTCAGAATTTTCTCTTTATAGCATGTAAAAAATGAATAGCAAACGAGTTGAAGAGTTGCCTGAAGATGAAATCTGTGTCATGATAAATCCTGCAGTTGGACAGACAGAACTGTGCTTGTACATCCTAATGTTCAGATTATTTATGGTCAGATTTTCTTGTGCTGTGGGCTTTTTGTTTCTTTGGTTTTGTTGGGTTTTTTTTGTTGGTTGGTTGTTTGTTTTTTTTTTAATAAAAGCAGGGTGAGCATCTGGGAGGAAAAAGTTCTCAGGAAGTTATAGAAATTCTAAGAAAACCAAATTCTATCCACAAAAGAAAATGGAAGTGAGGTAACTGAGATTGCCTTTGAGTAAAGCCCAATTTCCTTGATTTTTAGTGAGCAAGCTAAATTGTCATCTTCCCTTCTTGGGAGCTCATCCAAACTGATAGCATTCATTGACACCCAGGAAGCTAAGGCTTCTTTGTCTGGTTTGGATTCCCAGGTCCTGCTCACTGCTGAAGATTGTTCTGAAACTTGAGACCACGTTCTTGAACTGCTACCTGCACCAGTTCAGCAGGTCTTGGGCTTGGTTTTATGCAAGGGAGTTTATTTTTCTTTGTGTATGTAGCTCCTGTTAGAGCATATGTTGCTTGTGCTGAAGACCATTTAAGTATGACTGTAGTCATACTCAAATCACTGTAGTAGGTTGGTTGGTTTGGTTTTGGTTGCATTTTTTGGTGGTTTTTTTTTTTTTGAGTTATGAAGCTATTCTGATTCTGATTGATTTGCTGAACACAGCAACCAATGATTTTTTCCTACCAAAATATTAGTATGCCTAATTAAAATTTCTGTGAGACTCAAACTCATTCCGTTCTTTTGTTTTCTTTATGCTAAACTGATTCTGCCCATTTAATTTGTGCGATAGATACTTAAGCCTTCTTTTAGCACATGAGCATCTATGCTGCTTAGAAAATCTGCCACAAAATGGTAAACAGTGTTGTCAGTGCTGTAGATCTATGTGACTTTTTCTCTTCTGAACTTTATTTGTCGTCTCTTGTGTACCATGGCCTGTGCAAAAGGACCTGAACATGAGGTTTAAGAATAATGCTGGTTTGAGCGTATTAAATTAATCTGTTTCTTTATATAGCAGGCCATGAAGTATATTGCATATTTTTTCCAGGAAGAACTCAGGGGATTTTCTTTAACCCCAATTCCCCACAAAAAACCCTAAATGCTACTTTTGTTAAATGTCTGGCTTGTGCCAGTTAGGTTTTACAGCCTTAAAAGCCATAAAAATAAAATGTACGTGTGTTGATCAATAGCTCCCATTGTTGCTTGTGTTAGCCTGAAATACTATATCATGAGAAGTAAACTGAGGGCTGGGTGGGTGGCTAAGTTTCTTTGACATCAGCTCTAACAAAGACTTACAGCTAGCCTAATGGCAGAAATTACACTAAGCCACGAAAGACTATTAAAGGTAGTAGCAAAAACCCCATGTGTTTCTTGGAGAAAAAGGCCACTGTTTCTGCGTTCCCGCTGCTTCTTCCGGTAGTCTGTAGAGAAGACTTCATATCCCAGAAGAACTGGATATATGTGCATTTTCTTAATCTCCAAGAGCACTTACTGGTAGGCATCCTTCTCAAAAAGCGTGCTGCATTGTGCTCGCAGAACCATTTCATGGGAACACGGAGCGCGGCCGCTCGGCAGCAGAAGGGACTGTAACAATCATCCTTTCATAGAGACTCCGTTTTGTGATCTAGCAATCATTTACCTCAGGTTCAGGAAGTGTCTGCCCTCCTTATGGTACACCCCTTTACCACAACCTGTTTGAATTGATAAACAGCAAGGAAAAATAATAAGCATGGTCAGGTGGCAGTGCTTCAGAGAAAGATCTACGTTCTTTTGCAGATCACAGGCTGAATGCAAATTGATGGTGTTGCCAAAAAAACCCAACCAACCAAATGTCATCTTGGGGTACGTAAGTTGGAACAGGGCCTGCAAGGCACATGAAGTAATTCCTTCATTCTGCACAGCACTGATAAGGCTGCAGCTGCAGTAGCCTCACCTACTGTCTTTGGTCTGGGGCTCGACATTCAAGGAAGAGGCAGATCAGCTGGAAACTGCCCAGAAGAGAGCAGTGAGAAAGATCAGAGGTCTTGAAAACACGGTGTATTGTACTCTGTTATTCAACATACAGAAGAGGAGGCTGGAGATGGATCTTTGGACACTGTAAAAAGCTGTTGCAGGATAAAAACCCCAAACAAACAAACAAACCAAAATCCCAACAGTGCTTTGTGTACCTTACGTAGTTTGAAGTCCCTTTGCTATTTTAAGAGTCATGACTTGGAAAGTCTAGGCACAGTCTGACTGTGTTTAGCTTTTTTGAATATATAGGCTCAGCCTGAGGGGGATGGAAGAGACGACAGAAAGTGTTTGCTCTGCCTTAATGTACTGCTCCAGGGAAGCACTGACTGACAGTGTATCTCCTGATACTGCCCAGATAATGTACTATTCATCTCAACAGTTGGCACTTTTTGGTGAGTTGACATTCTTGAACACGTTCAAGGAAACAAGGAAGCAGAGCATGTGAAACACACTAAAATAAGCATGTTAATAGATAAAATAAACACCTGTGTCATAGTGCTGTGGAACAAACCACCTTCTGTCTGGTTATGTTCTTTCTCGTTTTTGAGTTCACTGTTCAGTCCTCAAAACAATGGTTTGTTTTGTACTGATGGAATTTAACTCTCCTCAGAAGGAGTTATGCCCTTTATAGGATCAAGGAGGAAACTGCAGATGCTTCCATACTGTTTGAATACTACACAAATACTAGTTACTATTCTTTCTTTCTGCAGAGAGAAACCCTATTTGGAGGATATCCATGTACTTTAAGAATAGCTTTCAAAGTCACTGAGTATCATTGAGGCGGGGGGATGTCCTTTAGTTCCAAGTGAAGTGTCCTTATTGTAGTTCTCTTTCCTCCCAACTGCAGTGCTTGGGCTATTTTGGCGAGGGTCTGATTGCCACTCGTACAAATTCTGTCAAATTATTCCTGTGAATTGGGAACCAAAGCAGAAGTCTGCTCTTTCCCACAGCCAGGCTGTTACCTGTGTGGTCAGGAGAGTCTGCGCTCAGTGAGGTTGCTGTGAGGGCTCCCAAGGTTCTGCTCTGTAGAGTCGAGAGTCATATTTCTAGATCTAATGGCACTTTCAGGAAAGTAATTGGCAGAGCCAGGCCCAGAACTTGGAAGCAGGTTCAGTTCGTGTTGAGCCGTTTAATCTTCCCCCCTTGGATGCCAGTTAGTAAAGATTTATAATATGTCTCGTTTTATCTTGTCACATACTGCCAAGTCATGCTTGCTTGATTGGAAGAATTTGAAGTTGGTCCTTCCTCCTCAAAAAAACCCAAAACAAAACCAAAACCAGACTTATTTTTCTCTTCATCACACTCCTCACAGACTGTTCTTCCTCCTTGTCAACAAGCCATCTTCAGTCCTTTCCATCTGTAACACACTGGTTCTGCATGTTTGGTCTGGGTCCTGAGGCATCGCCTCATGAAACTGAATTCTCCATTGTGCTGCTGGCAAAGGGGGAAAAATATTTGAATGAGACATGCCTGTAGCAAAAGGTAAAATACTGACTCTTGAGCTGTGAATCTGAGGTGCTCCTGACCGTCATTCTGAAGCCCCATGTTTTTCCTGTCAGACCACACCACAAATGTGCTTGCACGCTGAGCCAGTCTTTCCCCCTTGAAGAGTGCTAATGGGCTAAAATTGGTGCTTTAAGAGCCCCGGTTTGAGTGGAATGTTTTGGCCATAAGCAACATAGTTACAATTTTCTGAAACTGTGTGGTTTAAAGTGCTGGTCACTTTTTCTACTTTCTGTAATTTTTTTCCCCAATGTTAGGTGTGTGTAAGTCCATGTAGTAGTGTAACGTGTGTTATTACAGCAAGAGGAAATAGTTCAGAGAATTCTTTGGAAATAGGGCATTTGGCACTGTATGTTTTAGTGCTTAGTAATGACTCTGTCTAACCTTGATAAAGTTATCTGTGTGTTGGGGCAACTGGTTAATAGCTGATAGAACAAGTGATGTCTGTGATGATTAATGACGCTGGAAGGAAATGATATGATAAAGGTCTACTTGTGACATGCCACGCCTGTCCCATCCGCAGCCACAGCGCTGCACCCTGAAATGACTGCCATGGCTAAAAGCAATGGTGTAATGACTAGGCTCATTTCCTTATCTTGTCAGCCTGGTTTCACTACAAGAATGCAAGTGTCGTCATTTGTATAGGTGGGCTACTAAGCACTGCCTATTCCAGCAGTATGCTGT
The DNA here is from genome assembly GCA_025331215.1 of Actenoides lindsayi. Lineage (NCBI taxonomy): Eukaryota > Metazoa > Chordata > Aves > Coraciiformes > Alcedinidae > Actenoides > Actenoides lindsayi. The sequence goes on from WTSP01008268.1 coordinate 9,259, forward strand.
GTTTTAGCCAGTCCGGCAGTCACCACGTAAACCCAGGGGGATATGGTATTTCTTAAACATGTGTGTTTCAATGAGAATTTTGGTTATTTCCTTGTATTTGAAAAACAAACCACAGAGATGAATGTAAATACTGGTAACTGTTGCTCTCCAGCTCTATCTGCATGTGTTTAGCTCAGCTGCGTGTAGATGCTTCTTTGTTTGGGAACATGCTGTTCCTTTGTATTACAAAAACTTGTCTCAGTTCAGGAGATTTTACAGGCTGAGGATCCAGCCCTCTCTGCCTACTGTCTCTGGAGTCTGGTACCAGTGCAGCCAGTGTGGGCTCTCCTTGCTGCCGTTTGAAGGGTGAGAGGGTGGCATGGGGTAATGACATGGCTTCTCCTGCACGAGTTCATCAGTACGTTTTGTTTCGTAGCAGAGTCCCTAACTGCTCAGAGGTGTTTTGTTTGGCAGGCCAGCTGGAGTGCATGAGGCTGGCCAACTAGACCTGAACACAGCCAGCCAGGACATGAGTGATTTTTTTTAACAGATGCTTAGAGAAAGTATGAAGCACAGAACGAATGTGCTCGCCTTCTTGGTAGACCCTCTTGCCTTATGTCAGTCCCTGGTCTACAGACTCCGGTGGCAGCAGTTGTGTCCATGGTACTGTGCTTAATAGTCACAGATGGATCTGTTCCATGTAAACCTTTTAATGCATTTTTGAACTCTCATTCCTGACATTGCAGGAATGTAAGGGGGCTATCGGTGCATGTTGGCTCTTCTCTAGTTTTGCTGTGAGTAAAATGTGAGCAAGTATCAAGTTGCTTCTGCTGTGTTTTGGGATATTTTTGGTTGCTTTTTTTTTTGTCGTTTTAAACTTGTAAAGGAATAGGCATTGCTTATTATTATTATAAGTCTAGGTATACATGTTCATTTTACTAAAGCACTCCAGCTCTTGACCAATTAAAAATAAATCGTTTCAGTCAAGATGTGGTATGAAGTCAAAAGTTCTTCCCCAAAGAGAAAAGACTTTCCTGCTGAAATTAAAAAAAGCTTGCAAAAGAGAGGGGAGGAGCTGAAAGCTGGGTACAGCTTAGGAGCCATCTTTTAAGTTTATCTAGTGCACACTAATCTGTGACTTACAACAGTGGAGGGTTTTGTGGAACCTAAAAAAGCCTTGTAATTGAAGAGGGGAGGGTGTCTGGATCTGCATTTGCTGCCTAACCAGGTTAAGTGGTACCATAGCCTGGGAGCACTTTTCGAAGGTGAAGTATAATACTAGTACTGCAAGAGCAAAAGCAGCCCTGTCTGTAGCATTTATACCAAATGTGCAATTCATTTTCAAAGAAAATCTGCACCCGTCTTTTTTCTGATATTGAAACCATTGAATTTTTCTGGTCTTTCTGTTGATTTTCAGTTAACATTGCCTTTCTGTAGTTTCAAATATGGCTGGAAGAGTTGCTTTCACACTGAAAAACAGCATTCTTTCACACTGTTGTTTAAAATAGATTCTCTTTGCCAGTCAGTCTTTAAGCACAGACCAGCCTCATGTTTTTAGGGTTAGTGTGTTGTCTGGCACAGGTGCCTGCTGGTAATGTGTCAACTCATGATGCGAGTTCCATCATGTGTGGCTTTAACATTAATGTCCTGTGAGATAGTCTGGGTGAGCCACGTTATCAGAGACTCTTTACAAGGCCCCCTGGTATGATAGAGCTGTGTGCAACACTCGGCATTCAGATACGCTTGCTAGTTGGAGGGGTGGGAAGAGGAGGATAGAGGGAGCTTGTTCTGAGGTTGCCTGTGGTGTTGCTCTTGTTTTGCCGACAAAGAGTGAGCTTAATTTACTGGAGCTGTCAATCTGGTAGTTTTCAGGCACTGAAAGAAAACTCTTGTAAAAGTGTGTGTAAGTGTATGTGAGGGAGGAAAAGGGAAAAGAAACTAAGCAAGTCTACTATTCTGATGAAAGGCTGATGGCAAAAAAAAAATAGTGCTTGTAGTTGCTGCGCTGCACCATGTATCTGGCAGAAAAGGGGAAAGCGTAAGAGTAAAAAGGGAGAAGTATTGTTGCTGGCACATGGGTTTGGAGCACCGTGTTCTGTGCAAAGAGTATGTGATGCTAAAATTGAGCAGCACCCTTTATCACTCAGTAGAAGTTTTCTTTTTCAAAAGTGACACCTTTTAAAGCTGGTTTAATCTGTGGAGAGGAAAGGGATTGTGCTATACCTTTAGCTGTTTCTAGTTGCATGGACTGTAAGTGAGATCTGGGCTGTAGGAGGAAAAGAAATCTATTTTCCAGGTGGACAGGTGCTGGATGGGGTTATATTTTGACTTTGGGACTTGACATTTTGGTGAAACTTTTCCTTCTCTCTCAAGGAATAAAGTCCAGGGACTCTATCCAGACTGGAGTGAATTTTGAAAGGAAGAGGATTTTTTTACCTTTTACCAGGCCTTTATAGGATAAAAATTTTAGCATGCTGTGAGGAACAGAAAGTACGGGCTTGTTGCTAGACAGAGGCCTAAAACTCCTTTTTCTTTCTCTTTCTGATCCTATTTTAGGCCCTCTGTTCTTGGCATCTGAGAGAATTTGTGCTTTGAATTTTATTTTATTCACAGTTCAGTAGAGTGAAAAATCTTTGATCATAAACATCCCCAAGTTTAAATTGCTTTTGTTTGGGGCAAAATTTGCTTCAAGAACTCTCTAGGTAGTTGCACTTCCGATTCCTTTGTTAGTGCAATATGATCATAGTTTTACTCGTTATGCTAGAGGACGTTGATCATCATCATCATCACTTTTTCTGTTTACTAGTGATGGATTGCTTATTTTTAATTAGCACTGCTCCTCAAGGTAGAGCTTTCTTGTGGATCAGAACTCGCTTTGCTGCAGTAAAACCAATGGATCTTACTATTTAAGTCTTTCTTGCCTATCTTTTTCCTTAAAATGCATAACAAGTTATTGCTGGTTCTGGGTGTTGTAGTCAAACCACATTGATCTTTAGCATACAAGCTTGTGTCACCCTGAGAAGGCTCTAGAGAGTAGAGAAGACTTTACTGCGCTGATGCTGGCCAGCTGCTTTGTTTTAATTATGAGTGTTTCTAAGAGTACTAGTGGGACAGAAGTGCTCATTTGAGTCAACTAGGAGTCTGACATTTGGAGCCCAGAATGATGCTGGAAGGAGCCAGAAGTGATTGAATGAGAGAGGCACAGGGGCATTGGGGAGTTTTGTTGTTTTTCTCTATGTAAAATAAACTTAAGATGCGTAGTACAGAGTTCTGGTTGCAGCAGACTGTCACTTCCATGGGTACTGTGCCCACCACCAGCTTTTCTAGTAAAACTTTTTTCTCATATTTGTGCTACTGTATTAAGCAGTTTCCTGATCAGCATAGTGCTGCATCTTGGCTCACAATAGGTATTGTTTGTGGGGGGGTTGGCACAATATTTTTGTGCCGTGATTTGATCTCTCACTTGTCTTGAATAATCTATTAAAATGTAATGCTTAATCTATTCTTCTTTTGGCAGGTCTTCCTCTAGTATTGTTGCAGTGGTAATGAAACAGTGTAGCTCTGATAGCAAGTGATCACTGAAGTAAAACAATATATTGGTGTGTTCCTTTTGTGTCTGGCTGTAGAACACTAGAGGCAGGGTAGGTTGGACCTTCAGTCTGATGTGCTGTGGCTATTCGTATGTTAACAAATAACTTCCCTGATTTTCCCTCGTTCCTGGTTTCTCCTGTTTGCCATTGTGAATAAAGTCTGTAGAACCAGACAGAGCTTTCTTCCAACAGGAAGACGTGTTTCTGAAGCCACAGAACACAAGTAGAGCATTTACTACAGCTAACGCATATTTTTAAAGCTGTTTTTCTTTCTTTATCTGTCAGCTTTGGTATGAGTGGACTGTGGAAATGCATGTTTCCTCACTGCTCCCTACCCCAAATTACACTAACTGCAATTAGGAGACCTTAATTAAAATGCTTGGTTTGTACCTTGGGCAAAGAATTTGGAAACAAAGTCGTTTATTCTAAGGCAGCTTTACCACAGATTTCTTCTGCGGCAAAGATGTTTCTTGTCGTGTAAGATCAAGACCTCTAAATCAGTTGTTCTGCAGATGAATTAGATGGGGGTTAAGTTCTTTGTACTAGTGCTTATTCCTAAAATAGTAATTCTTACATATGAATTAGGCTGAGATTCTCAAAGACTCTTACTTTTTAGGTGCTATGTTTTCTCGACCTTGGTGAGAGCACATTTGCAGACCTTGGCCTAATCCATCTCCCTGTGAAGCTGTTGGAAATCTCTGTAGTTGGATCCCTTGGGAACTGTATATAGATGGTGTTCAGATGTTTGGCTTTTGTATTGTTTGTGTTTTAATGGCAAGCCTGAGACACAGGGATGGAAACCGACTTTGCTCACAGTGGCACAAGTTTGGTGGCAAACCTGAGATCAACACATGGACTTCTTTTGCTGATTTTGTTCTTGCTTTGTAGCACCGTAACTACCGAGAGCAGGCACTTTAAAGATGTAATGGCTTGATAACAACCGTTGGTGGCCAAGAATCAAATGTGTTGTAGGTAGTAATTAAAACATGCAACCACGATGCTGTTGAAAGTACTCTGAATGCCTGCTTGGCCCAGGAAGGTATCCGGTAGTGTAATTTTAAATGTTTTTGTAGGGCCAAGTGTAGTATTTGAGTTTCCTGTTACTTGTTAGCGCTGCTGCCACCTTTTCTTATGTTGACTGATTTGTGGGTGTGAAAGCTCTGTGTAAGAATAGCTTTTCAGCACACTTGCTGCCGTTGGTAGTCAAACCTGAAACACAGAATGTTTATTTCTAGAAAATGCACGTGGTCCGTAGGAGAGCTCCCTGTTCCCTCTCCCGTTAAACTGAAGTAGATTGCCAGTTGTTTGGGCCTGATCCAGGCAGAATGGAGCAGCTTAGCAGTGCTGGTAATACGCCAGTAAAGGAAGGCTTGTGCTGGAGAATGTTTTTGGTCAAATATTTTTTGGTCTTTAGAACAGTCATCTTGGGGGTGGGATGGAGTGTCTTTTCAGCAGCCACTTTGGCTTTGAGCGGAGAATTGTTGGATCCTTCTGTAAGAACAGTGATGAAGGTTTTCTTTCAGGAAAGCTTGAGCTCCTTTTGATGAAATAAAAAATGTTGAAATGTTAGGGGTTTGGTTTTTTTCCAATCTTTGTATGTCTTTGAATGTGAAAATTCTTTCCCTGGCTTTTTCCTCTTCCCTTCAATGCTTGAGGAAATTAAATTATTTACTCAAAATGTCTGATATCAGTGTTGGATGCTTACACTAGCTCAGGAACTCAGGCATTCCAGCAAGATCAGCTCAAAAAAAACCTGAGAGGTGGCTCTTTTCTGCTGTATACTGTAAATGTATAGTTTGGCTATGAGGGTTTTTTGAAGTATGGTGCCCAGACAGCTTTGAAATATGAATAAAGTCTTAGGCGTACGTAGATGAGCTGCAGACATTTGAAATGGGTTTACTTGATGTCTTCCATATATTCACTGGGATGGGGGTTGTACAGGGAGTTTCCCAATCAAGGAATATTCTCTGATCCGAGAGAGAGAATAAAGGAGTCTCCTGAATTGGGCAGAGGCCTGGCAGCCAGAATAGGGTTGGCTTTTGGCTTTGTAGTAGGCTTCGTGGTAACTTAAGCAAATCAGTGAATTTCCCCGTGTAATAGTTTTTCTACCTGTCAAATACAGAAATAATACAAAGCTGTCAAAACGTGGTTGTGTGGCTGAACTGACTGCAAATAGCTCATAGATCATTGGATCCCGAAGGAGAGCCAAAGTGTTTATTACTTTATCTTGCTATTTGTCAGCAGCTCGTAATTCACATCTATCTATTCCAAGGCATGGCTCAAAATTAGCAAGTCGAGTTGTTAAAACTTGTCTGCTACTCACTGGTGGTTTCTAGAATGAAATTTCATTGAACCCAGTTATTGAGGACCCTGACATCTTTTAACACTTTTAGGTCTCTCGACTGCTGTCCTCTCTGACATATTTAACTAGCAAATGTTTTCAGTTTATCATACACAGAGTAAGCTGTTACCCAGCTTAGGCCGAGCTAAGATTCTTCTTCTCGCATTGACTCTCCTGGCTTGAGCACTTCAATTTGTGGTGAAAATGAATGACAGAGATCTGGAGCCAGCAGGCTGCATACCAATCCAGACCAGAAGAGACAGTGATAGTGATAAGGATGGTTTTCTTCCTTATGTTTTTATCTGGGTCTCGTGTGGTTGCCTAAGTTCCAAGAAAGCCTTTGTAACCCTGTAGTAGAGCAAATCGTTGCCACTTTCCAACTGCACACAAAACCTGATGAAACACAGGAAAATGAAAACTCTGGAAGCTATAAATAAATCCGAGTTTGAGCCTAAAGCTGCTGAAGCTAATGGAAAGGGGCTCTGGGCGATAAAACAGTTTACCTTGTCCTGGTTTGAGTGAGAACAGAACTAATTCTGTTCAGTAATTTTACTTTTCAGCTCAGTTCTTTTAATTAACTG
>WTSP01008268.1:16278-29568 GCA_025331215.1 Actenoides lindsayi
CTCCCTTATTCCTTTCCTCTTCCCCTTTGGGGAGGGAGGGGGGTTAACAGAGAACGTCTGTTATCGGTCTAAGGGGCCGCCCTGACCCTAAACCGTGACAACCTAACGCAGGAACTTTGGAAAAAAACCTCTCAAAACATAGGAGTCTTTTATTCTTCTTATAGCAGCTTATCTAAGAAGGTGATATGTAACTTACTCATCTAGCTGGGAACTAAGAAAAAATAAAAATAATTTCTCAGGAGTGATACATTTTCCCATCTGCAGGTTATTTACTGGCACTGACACTTCAGGAAGTCTTTACTCCTTTGTGTTTGTTGTACGTAATTGTGCTTGTAATAAACATCAGAAAGATTTGGATGATTGGCTGGATGAGGGTTGTATCAGAAGTGGGTAGCAGCTTGGTTTTGTCATGCTTATTTAAAAATGAAAACATCAGGTATGCTCTGTAGCCTTTTCTTTTTTTCTCTAAAGGAAGCTGCTATTCACCATTGTACTGAGAAACTACTTTTTCCCCTGTAAATGAGGCCCTGGATATCCTAGGAGATCTTAAGACTGCATATTTATTTTCTGAAAATAGAATCATTGGATGTGTCTTCTGAAATGGTGCTTCAGAAATAGCAGAATGCCTCTTTTGAGTGACTGGCAAGCAGCACAGGCAGAGCTTTCATCTTCCTGTACAGGTGACAATGTAGTTGTGAATCGCTGGCCAGATCACATCCTAGCAGTGAAAGTGGAGGAGTGTGATCTAAACATTCCCAAGAGAAAAAAAGAGAGACAGTCAATTTGCTTTAGATGAAGCTTCATGTATTAAGGTGGTCTCTGTTTATGTCAGTAGTCTCATCTGTGGAACTGAGAACAGGATGTCTGCAGAACACAGTGCGTTCAGTTCTCTCTGTATGGGAATGGTTCAAGGAGTGGTCTCACTCACAGGAGAGGAAAAAATGCCCAAAACAGAATGAAGGCTTTTTAGGCTGCAGGGCCCTGTACCTCCTCTCCTGGTTGCTTTTCCAATGGACAGCTGTGAGCCAGGCCTAGGAAGGAAGGTGGGTGTGGTGATCAGAGCAGGTTGCCTGCAGCGTGATGCTCTGAGCCGATGTAAGCAAGGGTCATGCATGCTTAAGTCAAGGTGCTCTTCCTACTCCTTCTTAAGGAAGTTCATGCAGTTGAATTGTCCTACTGTGAAAAAGACAATTTTCTTTTTACCATGATTTTTTGGATTACCTGTGGACTCGTAATGGCCGCTTTCCCTGATGTAATGCATATGGTTTCAGGAGAACCTTATTATGGGTGTTCTTATTTTATACTCAGTCTGACAGTGTCCCCTACATTTCCCATGCTCCTAACCTGTTGGAGGTTGCCTTTCTGCTCTGTCTTGCCTCCCATTATGTGGTTTTCTGGTAGTGTGTTTGGGGTTTTTTTTGATTGTGGGTTGTTTGTTTGTTTGGCGTGTTGGTTATTTTTTTTCAGTGAGAAGAGACTTTAATATGGTCTTTTCCTTTGGGCTTTGGAAATCCTTTGGGGAGATTTCTGTATTGTCTCACTGGTGTTGTGTAACTGCTTTGTCCATTAGGCAGGTATGTGTAAGTGGTAAAGGGCTGCTGGAGTAGTTCCCATTCTGAATGGAGTATTTGGTGCTGGTACTAGCCCAGGACGGCTAATACAACTGTCATCTTGAGCATAAGCACAGAAGCCATGAAATTCAGGATTGTTGTTACAACGCAGGTGCCAGTTTACGGCAGACAAATGTCCAAAGTGATCACTGCCATCCAAAAGCTCACCGTTGGTTGTCTTGGGTATGAAAGATACAACGGTCGATACCATAGCAGGTGCTTTTCTCTTTCCTCTTGGACTGCCCTGCTGTAGAGGATGGAAAGGGCAGAACCACAGCTACTGCTTTGTCTTCTATCACTGGAGTGAGAGGTTAGCTTAGGTGGTTTGCAGTACCCTCCCAGGCAAGGACTGGGGAAGCTGAGGACTCTTTAGCCCACTGTCTTTGGGTCCCAGAATGATCAGATGTTGTGTTTAAGGTTTCTGATAACAGCAAATAAAGGCAGTGGGTACTGCAGGATGAACATGGAAGGACTGAAGAGGCAAGGTCTTTCCCCACAAAAGGAGTGTAGGATAGGGGAGCCTTTTGGAATGAGCTGCAGAAGTGGCCAGGATATCTGTTAAGTCTGAGCCTCTGGGATGCAGCCAATGGAAGCCTCACTGCTCCAAGGAGTGTTTGAGTGAGGGAGCAGTGAGGTGGGTGGGAGGGAGGGTAAAGAGCATCAGCTGAAATACTGTGGGCTAGTGAGAGAGGCAGAGGTTATAGTCCTAGCCTTCTGTGCCTGGGAACAGGGACAGATTGAGGCACTGATGGGATTTAGTATGTCCTCCTCAGAGGTTGTCCGTTTTGGAACCCATTTTCATATGAAAACTCTACATTGAAAAACTGAGTTCTAACTTTAGCTCTTTAAAAACACCTTTGTATCTGAGCTTATGGAACAAACACAAACTTCTGCTATAAAGGAAAGCTTCCAGAGGAACAGCTTGACTACTTTAGAACAGTGCCCTGTAGCTTCAGTTATGTCATGGTTTCAGTTCTTGGAAAATCTGCTAAGCTAGTTATTCAAGAACACCTTGGAAATCTTCTCTGGCTTAATTACTGGGAAGTAACTGTCATCTGTTGCATGTTTATTTAAAAGGTGTATAGAAAGAGGAAGACTTGATGGATAGAGTACAACTGTTCATATGATCCTAACATGTGCATGTGGGAGGAGTAGTTTCCCAGGCAAGGCTCATTTCCAGCCAAGTCCAGTTAATCTCTCTCTACAAGTGTTAAATGACTTACAGTGATTTTGCTCTTAGAGTTACAGAATCAACAATGGAGAAAGATTGCTGGCACCCAAGGTAAAGCAGCATGGCACTGATGCCTTTGCTTGACTGGCAGTTTTGATAAGGACCTACAATGAGAGAAGACAAAGATCAGAAGATTTAGTGTGTAATTCTGCCTCATGAAAGTGGTTTGAGTAAAAGCTGTCTGGTTTTAGTGGGCTCTTAGCTAGGGTAGAAGCCTGCAGTGTTACTCTTGCAGCTGCTGATACAACAGCAGACTTGCACCTTACATTTCAAGGGGTGGCACCTTACAAAGGAGAGCTCACACAGCTCCTCTGCAAAACCCAGAAAGGAGGTATGACACAGTAGTGCTATGTGAAGTGTCTGTAATGGCAGGCTTTACCCACAGCATCTGTCATTCATGTTCTACTAGCATGTTCTTCATCAGTGGAGATGTTTGGTACTTGACAGCATAAGCACACCATGCCTGCTTACGCTACTAGAAAGGTGCAAGACCAGTGATGTTTGGTTTGCTGCCATTAAATTACAACACAAGAACTGTATGGCTGTAGCTGGATAGAGACATTAGATACTGCATCTGAGCAATTCTAGCACCAAGGCACTGGTAAAATTTGAGAAAGAAATGGAAAATTCTTTGTATTTGATACTGGCTTCTCTCTGTAGTTCTCTCGCTTGTGTATGGGGAGAGGGAGGAGTTTAATGGTAAGTTTGGCATGCAGATTATCTTCAGAAGCATCTGTAAGCAGTTTATTGTTAGGTAGAATGCAAGACTTTGTGGATTATGGCCTTAGTTACAGTAAAATATTTTACAGACAAATACTTGAAAAAGAGAGATCTTCCTGCCTTTAACAATATTAAATTTTGTGTTTGTTTTGACATAAGGGCTTGTTCATTCTTTCTCAGTTCATAGCCTTAAATGGCCAAAAATGCAGTTTTAGGCTTTTTTTCCTTTCATTTCCTAATTGCTTGTCTGTAGGGTGTTTTTCCCCTAGTGATACGAGTGGAGAAGTTACTCCTCACCAGGGAAAGTCTTCCTGAAAAAGGCTAGCCATGACCATACGCGGGTTTTTCTAAGGAGAACACCACAGTGCAAAAACAGTGGAATAAAATAATAATGAAATGCTGTGTTCTCTTTCCAGCATTGCTTCTGACAATATCCCGAAGTAAGACAAGGATATAAATAAAGCTGTAGTGTACCTCTGTGAGCAGGGTCTATGGTTTAAAAGTGCCCTGGAGCACATCACTACTGTTGGAAACTCCATCTGAAATATGTAACTGGAACTGTAGATCTCATGTCTGACCAATACGCAGGCCAGTGAGTTTTGTTGGTTGAAAAAATTTGCACACAGTATTTCACACTGAAACTGGTCTTCACTTGAAGACAGGCCTTGCAAGAGAGGATTCCGCTGCAAAATCCAGGCTGGTCTTGATACCATTCGACTGACACTCTTGCTCTGTTGTTTAGTTATGCCTTGTGGAGGGTGCTGGGTGGTCTGCAGCCTTGAAGGTCTGAGCTGTCTGTGGGATTGAGGCGATGTTTGCCTGGTGTCTGCCTTGGGGCAATGGGACAGAGACAAGAGGGCCAGGCTGCAGAAAGACTTCTTTTACACGTTGTATATGGTGGTACTAGAATTCAGATGGAGGGAAAAAATGCAGGCATTCAAATTATTCTTGAAAAATTATCATCCTGGTAATTTTTTTTTACTTTTATCTGGAAACTAATTAGAGAAAATAATTGGGGGTGATGTAGTGTTTCACTGAGACATAAGGAAGTAGTCCAAATAAGGTAATAGTTTATGGCCTCTTAAAGTGCAATTTTTGCAAGGCTTTTATTATAATTTTTTCACCATCACGACTTTCTTGTCCTGGAAAGATGGGATGATTTTGAAGAGGAACGTTTTCGCTAAACTGAAACAGCTTTTGCCCTTATGGTCATGCCTCTATTTTGTATCTTCCTGCGGCACCTTGGGCAGCGTGCTAACCAAGCATGAAACCCTGCAAGTCCGAGTAGGCAGATAGTACCCACCCAGCGCCAGAGTGAAGTCATCCAGGCTGAGCAACTACATGCAAGGGGGTTATGTAAAGCTGGGTGTGGAGCAGCCTCCTTTATGAAACACGTCCGACTGCAGGGATCTGATGTGCAAAGAGCTGTGAAAATGTCCTGTCTGGGGGGCGGGGGAAAGACTTCTTGGGGTAAGAAGTCCTGCTGTGGCAGACAGATGTGCAAGTGGGGTGTAAAAGCAGACGTTTGGTTGAGGATTTTCTTTTGCTTTCACAAACAAGAATTCCTGGAAATATTCAGAGCAAATGTTTTATTTTTATTTACTAAATGATTGTGGGGTAAATGTGTACGTTTCTCTGTGTGTAAAATTCTAATAGTATTACATGGTTCAGTCATTTTCATTAACTGTTACTTGATAACTCGTAAGGGACAGCAAACAGGATGAACAAAAATCACCTCCCTCAGCAGATGTAGTTCCAGGATCTATCTAAGACACCCAGGATTTTCAACATCATTTGAAGCTGTTATTTAATGCAGACTTTTTCCCATGTGTAATGAATTGTCAAGTTCTTGTACATACTTCAGAATTACAGCAATTAAAGAGTTGTAACCTTTCTACAAGTCCCTTTCTTTTATGCGGATTGTATCTCCAGTTAACCTGTAATGTAATTCTGGCAGGATCTTTGACCTGATCCTGTGTATGACACTCCCCCAGCCAAATGTGAAGGCACTAGAGAGAGAATGTGAGGAGTTGGCAGTGTCCATCTGATGATAGGCAATGTGGAAAGCAACCTGAAACAGCAGAGGAATCATCAGCTTCTCCTTGCCTTGCATTGCGCAGTCACCTGTGGGCCTGAAGTCCCAGTGTGTGGCATAACATCATCTTCACAGTTCTTATCTCCTAAATTTACAAACACAAGAAGTGAGCAAGAGACAATGAGCATGCTTGTCCAAGGGAGATTTGTTATGTGATCATGTTTAATCAAACATGTAATCAGCATTTAATCAAACATTTAATAAACTGCTTGCATTTTTCCCTCTAATTAGTTGCGGCCAGTTATTGGGATTGAAGAGTGAGTTTCAGGGTGGATCTGGACAAAAATAACCCAGAGGAAAACAACTCACTGCTACTGTGCTTTTGTGTCTTCCTTTCCAGCTCCTACTCAAAAGCTGGATCAGCTGTTCATACATCTGCCTCCTTAGCAATGATAAGGACAATGGTAATTTAGTAGATTAGAATAGAAATTTAACTTTTTATTTTTCCCTTTAAGAAGGATTTAATTTATCTTATAAACTCATCATTGCGTCATGATCACACCAATGCTGTAATGGGGAGGGGCAGGTAGCAGAGAATCTGGCTAAGTCCGTAAAGGGAAACAAGTGTAAAAGATGCAGCTGATCTGTTGGCCTTAGGCTTTTTTTCTGAGAGGGAGAATGAGGGTGTGAGTAACAGAGCTCCAGTATCATGGTTTAGCTTGTCAAGGCAGCTTCTAGAAAATCTGAGGAGGCCCAAGAAATTGTCCGGTTCTTCCGGTTACATAGTGTAGCAGACCTCCCAGCAGATCTGAATCTGGGCTACAGTGGAGTCTGGTTGGAAAATGTAATAGTGTTTGAGGAGTTGCATATCAGTTCCTGAATGCCCTGGCCAAATTTGGGAGAGCTGTAGTCTTAAAACACATGTGCTAAGGCACTGAAGGAAACGACGGGTGTACCAGCTGCTGTCTAGGATAAGTTAGGAAAAAAACAAGAGCAGGATTAATTAGGGCACCCTGTGTGTACCCCAATGTGTCTGTGTGAGAGAGATTAGGAGCAAGATGTGCCATGGCAGGTCAGGGGTGTGGGCGATAGCAAGGCAGATGCTGTGGGTATAGGCCCAAGACAGAGCTTTGAAGATGACCTTTTGGGCACATTGGTGCTTAAAAAAGGACTGAAGCTGATCAGATAGAATTGTTTTGTTCAGATTAACGGGATGCTCTAAATTTCTTGTAAGCAAACAGGATTTACACCGAAGAATCTCTTTGTCATTCATTTTACCCTATGGAGGGATGTATATTTTGTCTAACAGCTTAGATAAAAACCAGGCAGTTCTTGTGTTTTATGATTTATAAAAGTTTTGTGGTTTGTTCCCCCCGCCTTTACTGCCCTGTAAACAATGCATTGAAACAAAGAAGAAGAAGAAGAGTGTTCTGGCAGACGAGTACATATGCTACTGCTTAGAGCAAGAAGCCTGTGAACTGGAAGAAATAGGGAGAATTTTAATATTTAACAGCAAACTTCAGTGTAATGTAAAGCAGATAAAATGTCTGTTAAGAGATAGGTTTGTCACATATACATAGATGCACTTCTCTGAAGTGGTCTAGACACCAGAACAGGGAATTTTCACCAGTTGGGGTGGAGATTTCTTGGAGATACTGTTTTGACCTTTTCAGGTACAGAAACTGTTGTGAGTGATGGAGACACTTTGTCTTGCTGTCTAATCTATGCTTCAGCTTTAAGTTTGCACTTTCTGCCCTTGGCTGGTCCTATACATAACAATCTTGTCTCCATCCCTGCTCAAAGCTTTTGGGGTATTTCTATGAATTTTCTTGATCTACACTACTTTCATATTAAAAGGTTGGCAGCTATGTGTTGGATTTCCAATTCCTCAAATCTTGGCCCCATCCAACAAGACCAATGAAAATTTCTATTCTCTTATCTGAACCTTTTGGTAAAGTTTTTGCCTGGGGTGTGTGTTTTATTTGGTTTTTGGGGGTGGTCCTGTGGTTTTGTTTGTTGTTTTGGTTTTTTGGGGGGTTGTTTTGTTTGTTTGTGGTTTTTGTTTTGTTTTAGTTTTCTGAGTGGTGTTATTCCCCGCCCCCATGTTCACATCACCTATTAATATTAATCTGTATGCTATATAATAATAATTAAAAATATTAATTTGCAGGCTCTCCATTTAGATATTTTTTAATTATTTTTATTTTTTTGTAAGTAGGACTATACTCAAATATTACATGTTGCAGATACTTTATTTAATTTCCAGGATCATGTGTAGATCATCAAGATGATTCACTGTGACACTGTCAAATGTTCTGTCCTGTTGCTTCTCAAGGAAGTTGAACATATCTCAATAAATGAAATATTTTCAAAAGGTATAATCATCACTTGTTGGAAGCCAAGCTTTCATTTTATTGCAAGCCTCTCTACTGAGGCTTCCAAATAAAGTAAAGTAGTTTTTCTTTGATCTGTATTGATGTAAACTCAAGCAGAAGAGTTGCATCATCATCAGTTGCAGTGGAAGGAAATTACCATTATTGGTATTGGCATCTGGATCTGTTCAAATGGAGAAAAGCAGTGCAGTTTGCTTTTCTTTAATTTGTACCATGTATTTTCTTCTCAATTAGGGTACAAGACTCAGAATTGCACTTCTCAAATTCCAGGTGCTTTTCTGTGTTCTGTTGACAAGGTTCATACAGAGTCTGGGGAGAGCTGCGTAGTGAAATAAAGGTGAATCCCAGTTCCAGATACTGGAACTGCTTTTTATCAGCTTTTTATTTGGGGCTTAACCAGCCAGTTCTCCTTAAAAATAACAGCAGCATTCAACAGTGCCCCAAACTAAAGATTGAAGCTTGAAAAGCATCTCAAAGGGAGCAAACTAAACAGAGGAACAGACTGGGTGAGTCATGTGAGCCTAAACTGGTACTAAGTTTGAGGAGAAAAGATTTCTAGGAGCGTCTCATTTATTTAATGCTAAACTTTTCCATGGATGTCCTTTTAACCAGATGAAACATTGGATTGGTGTCTGTGACCATGTGTATAGCTGGGACAGCATTTATAGCTGGTTGCAGTAACTTCTTGACATAGGCTCTTGTCAGTTATGTTTATGAATCTATGACTACCTCTGGTTTCATAAATGAAGAGGAAGATTTATTCTTTGCATATGTAAACAGTGGTCACTTGGTGACTGCAGGAGACAAGTACTCTAAAAGCTAATGAAACTTGATAAAGACTTGGTGTCTGACTTGTCCAGTGCTAAGATATTAGGGCCATCTGAGAGGGGGAAAATTGCAGCTGAGTTTCTACAGTGAGCAGACATGTTAACTTTTTTGCATAAACTTGGTCTTGTTTGCATAATGAAGTCTTGCATGAAGGAAAAAGCTCCAGACACCTATATATCTTACTTGAAGACTGGCTGGAGATGAATAACCTCATTTTTTGCGTGGCAAGTTGCTGAATTTTAATCCACCTCTAATTTCTGCCAAAAAAATGCCCGGTCTCTTTTGGAGATCCAAGAAGTGAAAAAAATAGTAATTGTGTATTACACATTTGTCATGCATGTCTCAGTGGGTGTCTGGTCTCTATAAAAACTCCCAAGAGGTTTATTCAAGGCAGTTTGCCAAAGTCTCGGGAAGTTGCAGTGAATGTATGGCAGTTGGTTTCAGGGTTACTGGATTAAAAGCCATTTCTAGATGGAAGCTGGCTTGTCAGACGCGCTCTTCCCTCCGTACCCCTCGCTTTTAGCAGAGGGGAGGTGTGCGTTTTTTCCCCCCTTCATGGTGTGCAGGAGACCTGCAGAACCTCATCTCACTAGCCATACTGGATTGATGGTCTTTGTGCAGCATGCTTATATTGGAGATGAGAGCTGCTGAAACACCTTCTCAAAGTGTGAGGGCAAGCCACTAGAGTGCTCTTATTTGGGTAGAAGGCAGGAATCCAGATAAGACTTTGGAAGGTAAATGGAGCACCTGTAGCATGCTGGAGAGAGGTGATGGGGAGGGGGCAGAGGGAGGGGTGTGGAAGTGGCAGCTTCTAGCCTGTGCACAATTCTTTTTTTTTTTTTTTTTGAGAATCTAGCAGGCACAGAGGGCTTTTTAGGTTGGCTTACCATACCTATGCCCCTAGTGGAAAGGCATTTGTAGGAAGGAGATTCCGGCTTGGATACACTTAGTTCATTCTTGGGATTTCAAGGGTTATGACAAAATTTCTTTTCCAAAGCGTCTGTGCTATTATGACAAATGCTTCAAAATTGTCTTAATATGCTGAGCATCAGCTTGGTTGGAGACTCACAAGCTCTCTGTAAACCTTCCAGAGACTTGAAGGAGACATGCTGTTTCCGTGAATCATTTTTTGCTATCGGAGATGATTTGCATTGCTAGAAACCCCGGAGTGCTGTGGCAGTTCTCCAGGTTGATGGTGTGGCTTATCTGCAGTGATAGAGAAGAATAATACGATGCCTAAATCTGATAGGGCTTAAGTCTAAAACCACTAATGAAACAACTGAGTGTCTTATGTATGTAGTGATTCCATATTGTTCAAATGAAGGGAAAAATGTATGCTGTCCCTGCATACACCTCATCTTGCCTTATACAGGCTCCAGAAACCTTGAATATATTTGATTAACCGAAACATGATAGGCAGCTGTTTTAATTACAGGACATTAGTAGTTGTTACAATTCTGAGAAAAAGCTTTCTATACATTATGTATTCAGGTTTTACTAGCCTTGGTATATATAAATTAAAAATTAAAAAACATATTGAACAGTAGGTAACTTCATGTTGAGTCACAAAGAACAGTGAGGCAGTAGCGTAAACGCAGCCTCAGAATAAACCAAGGCTTACTTGCATCTGCCTTAAATATTTTATTTCTGAGAGCTGCTGTCCTTTTAGATGGGTATCTGTAAGAGCAACCTGATTTTGTTGGCCTTCCAGTACAGGTATGAGGTGGACCAGGTGTCTCTCCACTCACCTTGACAGCCTTGCGTAAGCAGGAACAAAAAGATCTATTCTCTTCTTACCCCTGCTCAGCCCTTCTTGTCCCCTTTTTCTTTTCCTGTCAGAATGGGCCTACAGTTCAGTCCAGCTTTTACTCTAGTACAGGAAGATACCAGTGAGATAGCTTTCAACAAACAATTCAGATGATTTTGAGATAGAAAAATAAAGTTTGGCTGCCAAACCCCGAAGGCATCCCTTTCTAGTCGGTTACCATCACATTGTGCTTTTTGAATGCGTAGGGGGTTCTCTTCTTTGAAATGAAAAAGGGGATGACTCGCGTCATCTGAAAAACTGAAAAATACTGTCTGCTTGTTGGATTCACCATAGGTGCAGGGGAGAAGTGGAAGTGTCCATTTCCCATTAGCTTTCAGATTAGAGTAATTCTAGCAGCGTTATCCAGAAATGACACTGGTTAAATCTTCATCCTCTGTGTCAATGCAAGTTGTCCTTTCAACTTCGGTGTAGTTTTTCATGGCAAGTCTTTCAGTATGGTTTTATTTCCTTACATTCCAACTGAGTACTGGAATAGTTGAGGCGACACTAATATCTGCCTTCCTACCTCAGCGTAATAGATGTTAAAAAGCAGAATACAGCTTTTCCTGCATTTTGGCAACATCTGGAAAACCAGAAGTAAACTAAATACCTATCTGCTAACTAATGTACCTCTTAGTGAATAGGAGGCTGTCCTTGCCCAAGTTGCATGAAGATTTCCTTGATAAAGAAGAAAATCTATACACTTTTGACTTCTAGGGCTCCGCTGGCAACGGAAGATGGAAGGTTTAGAATATTTTTTGCTGACTAGTGATTTATTCTGTGAATTAAGAGAGTAGGACACTAAAAATTTGTAACTTCTGGCTTAAATTGATATGGGAGAACTGCTGGTAAGAATAATAAAAACCAAAGTTTTAGAAGCTTGATTTCAGAAAATACAGTATTTAAGTATTCTGTGGTTATAGTACCAACAAGTTTTATCAATGTGCAGAAAACTTCTGTCTCACTGTGATAGCTCATTGAATGTATCATAGCACTGGAGAGCAAGCATGCGATTTTAAGCATCCTACAGGTTATAAACCTGTTAGTGTGAGGTTATTGCTTATTTTGTTTGTAAAATGTAAGTTCATCTGTTTCTAGAAGCATCTAATAGTTTCTGCAGTAAAAGTTTGAGAGCGAGAGATGAAAGATAAATACCATCTATGTCCCCAGAAGGGACACTGTCTTCTGCCTTGTGATTCTGCTGCCACTTCACAAGTCTCTTTCAGTCATCACCAGTGCATTGTGTCCATAGAAATACTTTAGAAAGGGACGGGTCATGTGTTTGCTTTTTGCAGAGGGTCATAATAACACTGGGATGACTGGTATCCTGGGGAGACCAAGGGAACTGGGACCAGAGAGGATGTGCATGCCCTTTGCAGTGCTTGAGGAAGCAAGCAGTTTGCTGAAGCTAAAGGATGATGCTGGAACAATTTTGCTTGTAAACTTGAAGGACTCTGACCTTTTGGAAATTAATATCTTGAAGATACAGTGCCAAAAGAGCTTGGTTAGAAGATGGATTTTAATAAGCTTATAAGGAGATCATGTGGTATGGCTGCCTGCTGGGAACTGGATCTGATAATGTCTGGTGGTGTAAGCCTACGGCGGAAGGCTGAACCCTGCCCAATGGCTTGTAATTGTCATCAGGTACTAAATATGCCTCTGAATGCCTGGTATATAGGATGGATAACTCGTTGCCTTCAATAATTTTTGTATACATCTCTTAAATCATTCCTTCTTGCCCACCGATGGCTCTTCAGGTTTGGTTTGTTGTTTTGGTTTTTTTTTCTCAACGTACTGTGGTTAAAAAGTTGTGTCCCTGCTGGGAAAGCAGTAAGTATGGGCTCCCAGAACCTGGGGTCACTATTTCCAAGAAAAGAGTTTGGCAGAGCTCCGCAGCACTGATCCATCTTAAATGCCTAGCTTAAAAGGAAAAGGGATCCTTTTGAGTTTACATCTAATGACTTTTTGGCTTTTATAACTTGTGATATTCAGATTTTATTTCCACAATACCTGTTTTTTTAATGTTGAAAATAGTAGCCTGTAATGTTTCACTAAACTATTACTGAAACTTTGTCTCAATATTTAGTGACTAAAGGCAGTTTATTTTTACTTGTTACTGCTTACAGTGTCTGGTTTCTTTCTTTCATGACTTTTTCCTCCCTGCTACTTGAACCTGTGGAGTTGTGATCTTGGATCCTTCACTTTGTCATTGCCCTTGCAAGATAAGGGGTTAGTGGGCTTCCAGCTGGATCTTTGCTGTTTGTGTGTGCTGCGGTGGGAATTTGTGCCATGTGGAAGCATTGCAGTTTCACAGGTGAATAGAGTGATGCTGCTCCTGCCCTGCCAAGATCCTCTCTTATTTTCAAGTCCCTTTAAGGGTGCTTTGTTCTGATACAGCACTCTTAGGAAGCACTGTAAATGAGATGATACAATGCTTTGAAGATGTAGAGAAAGAAGATCAGGTGGTTCTACTCAATGTCATTTGTGAAGGGGGTGATGGTGTGAAAATCACTCATGGTGTTGTAATGTCTGATGTATGAGGGCTCCTATTGCTCAGACCATTCCTTGTTTATAAAAACAAAGAAGAAATGCCCTTTCAGAGAGCAGTTCTCAGCTGCATGGTCTTGGCTGTTTGTCACCGGTAATTAATGAGAGACCATAGAAAG
>WTSP01008270.1:0-48742 GCA_025331215.1 Actenoides lindsayi
AGAGGGCTCTCATCGCTGAGACAAACCATTAACCTCCTTCTTGTGACCTCTCCTTCTCTTTAGGATCTTTTCTGGAGAGCCCGACGCGCGCTGGAGGGAGAAGGGCGAAGCGGAGGCGGAGCGGCAGCGCACCCGGGAGCGGCTGGAGGCCACGCTAGCCGGGCTGGGCGAGCTGGAGTACCTGAGGCAGCGGCAGGAGCTGCTGGTGAAGAGCCTCCTGCTGCGGCGGCCGGTGGGCGCGGGGCCCGGGGCGCAGGGCGGCCGTGGGGAGCCGCCGGGCGAGGGGCCGCCGCCGCGCAGCCTGGAGGAGAAGTTCCTGGAGGAGAACATCCTCCTTCTGCGGAGGCAGCTGGTGAGCGGGCGAGCGTCGCCGGGGGATGCGGGAGCGTGTCGCCGGGGGATGCGGGCGTGTGTCGCCAGGGGATGCGGGAGCGTGTGTCGCGGTGCCCCGGGGGGTGCGGTGTGACCCCCGCGGCTGGCTCTCCGCGGAGGGACGGCCGCGGTCTCCCCCCCCCCCCAGGGGTGCCTGCCCACGCCGCTGTCACGCCGGCACAGCGTCCCGGTGACAAATGGTTGGGTGATACCGGCGTTCCGCTGGTAGCTGCACGGTTCCCCGTAGGTTCGCAGAGCCAGGCCGGCTGGTCCAACTTCCATTCAAGGCAAAAGAGGCGCTGCCGTTGCCTTGAATGGAAGTTGGGAGCGAGCTCCTGGGTCGCAACCCGGAGAGGAGGTAACGAGCGCTCCGGCACGGGCAGGATCGGGCCCCTTAAAATAAGGGATGCTTTTGTTGAAGGACGCGCTTTGTAGCTGGTGTGGGAAGAGACGGAGGGCGGCATGAAGCGGCAGATCATTTTTCAATGAAAATAGCGTACAGCTGTGCCGGGCGGTCTTTGTGCATGGCTCAGCATTTGCTTTCACCCAGGGAGAAGTTGGATTGCGTGATTTATTTGCCTGATTTCTTCTTTTCCTCAAGCCCCTCTTTCCTTTTTTTTTTTTTTCGTGATAGCCTTTTTATTTAGTTAATTTAGGATTATTGCCTTCTTTGAAAGGTTAAAATAAATGATTTTGCTGCTGAGAAGGGGCTGGCTGATGAAGAGCCATAGTGAAGGATCAGGGAATCATTACTCAAAGGAAAGAAAAAAACAAACAAACAAACAAAAAAAAACCCCAAAAACCCCAAACCCCGGAGATTTGTGGTAGCACTTTAATTTGTGCACTTGACATTGCAGATTGGAACCAGATGCAGCGCTGGCTGGGGGTGGGGGGAAACTGGTGGCAGTAGGTGGCGCAGGGAGTCGCTGCTTGAACCCATCACCTCTGCCAGCTGGGCTTCCAGCCAGCCCCAGCTCCCATCAGAAATGTGGGAGAAGACCTGGGATCATCCCTTTGGTTCTCCAAGGGTGGTGTTACATTGCCACCTTCAAACAGCCTCACTAATACTGTCAGCATTTGCTTTCCCTTTGCCCAAGGACTGGCCCACCCCAAGGGAAAGGTTCTCCTGGATTTAATCGGTTTAGAACTAGTCCAGTTATGAGCATCAAAACTCTTTGAGATGAGCTTATCAGAGCACCGCTGGACGTCGATCTGATGATGCACTTAAAAAGAAGAGATAAACCTCCTCCTGCGTCCCTCACTTTCCCCAAAGCCAGAACAATTAAAGGGTATGAAGCTGAATAGATGATGGATAAGCAACATTATAATACACACAGGGAAACTGATTGCGTTGACCGTGGGTTAATGAGTGCCTTACAAAATCATTTCTTATTGCTTATTTTATGCCATCAAATTACCTTCATAAAGAGCCTTAAAATTCATCTCACAGCAATTTTATACAGTTATAATGGGAGAAGAGGAAGAATTACTCTTCCTTCCTGCTGCACAGCAAAACTAATAAAAGGGCTGCGATGCCATCCCTGGGAAGCTTGCTGTCTATATGGGAGACTATAAGCTCAAAATGTGCAGCAGAACAAGGCGGTTCCCACACTACAGGCACTTGTTGGCAGAGCTGTTGCATCCCATTGTGTGAACAGCTGTGATCTTGGACTAGCATCACTGTGGTGGTGGGCATCCCCTATTAAGCTGGTAGAGCTGTCCTTTCACTGAAGTCGCCTGTTTCATGTGCACAGGTCTGGTTTGACCATACTGTATGATACAGATTTGTTGTTACAGCTGTGGTCCTGCAAAGGAGCACTTTGCCAGTGTGGTGTGTTGGTCTTCCTCAATGTGGAGCATTTTCTTTAGGTAGAACTGGCTGGAAGAGGCTGGAACAAAATGCCTGCATAATTCTTAAGTATTTATCCAGAGTGTCTATCTAGTATTTCAGGGCTTTGTTCTTGTTTGTTTGGTATTTTTTTAATAAAAGAATAGTGCCAAGGTATTTCCACTACACTCAGATGGAGAAGGCTGATTGTCTTTGGAGCCCCTTCACGTCTGCTTCGCTGAAGGAGCTGATGTTGTCATCTTGTTTTCCAGAACTGCTTGAGGAGGAGGGATGCTGGCCTGCTAAATCAGTTGCAAGAGCTAGATAAGCAAATAAGTGATCTCCGTCTGGACGTGGAAAAAACGACAGATGAACACCTTGAGACAGACAGTCGTCCAAGTTCAGGTAAGGCCAATATCCAGCAGAATGGAGGCTGCCCTCGTAGCTCGAATGCAACTGGCTGTAGTTTTCAGTACTACAACAGTAAATATCTATAGCATGTTCACACTCTGATAAATAATGCCTACTAGCAAAGTTCATCTACCACTGGAAAGGCTGCTGTTTGTAGACAGTATAATTCAGAGAAGCATTACAAGCTTGATTAGATTTTTAGTGGGTTTTTTTTTTTTCCTACCCACAAATTAGTTCAGAAAGTTCTAATTCCTCTGCCTGTTAGGAAGGAGGCTGCAGGAAAAATGGTGAAAGGAAGCACCACCAGCAGGAGAAAGATGTCAGAATTGAGCTTACAGCCAGAAGGGAATGTTGAATCAAATAATTTGATCCCCCATATATTAAATTTCATCCCATTCTAACTGTGTTGATGCCAGGAAGTGGTATTTAACTATGGGGAGTCTTTCCTAGAGGCATCTAGGCTTCTTCTGAAGGCACTAAAAAGTGGAGAAACCACCAACTTGCAATTGATAAAACCATCGCTAATTTATTATCTTGTTCCATCACTGATTCTTTTGGGGTTTTTTTTTATATGCTTTTTTTCCATAGACTAAGGTCTTTTCTAGTACTCAGCTTTTTCTCCTCTTGGAGGTGCTATGTAATATAATTCCTGCCTTTTTTTTGATGAGCAAAACAGGTCAAGTTCATTAAGTCATTTGTTTCAAGGCATTTTTCCAAGCTCTTAAATAGCTTTATGGCCCCTTTCCAATTTTCTAGCTTTTTTTAAGCATGCTGGAGTCGAGGACTAGGCATACCGTTCCAGTGTCTTTCTTACCAGTGCTCTATAGACTGCTGAAGTCATTTCCCTACTGCTATTCATTAGTCTCTTTGTACATCCAACAATCTCATTAGCTTTTTTTTTTTTTTTTGGCCATATCATTAAGCTTGATTGAGCTGCTTTTCCACACTAAGTCCTTTTCAGGATTATTGTTTTCCAAGATTCATCCCCATTCTGTAGGCATGCCTGCATTATTTTTTTTTCCCTAAAATTTAAATCTTGATTATAGTATGTCATGGGTTTTCTTAATAGACCCAGTTTACCAGGAAATAGTTTTTTTCTGTGTCTGTACATTATTTACCATTTTTCTTCTTTCATGTCATCCACTATTTACCTCCAGAACGTTGATGAAAATAATGGGTAGCATCGGGCCCAGCACTTGGTAAAAATTTTGTAGTCCGGTAATAAATAGCTGGAGAGTTTGTTCTGGAAGTATAATACACCACTAAATGAATGAGATGTCAAACACAGCCTGGAATCTTCTTGCTAAAGTCTGAAAACCCCTGTAAAAGTTAAAAACCCAATCCCTGTAAAGGTTAAAAAAAAGTTCAAAATTTCACATGGTAAATAAAGTTCTGCTTTTCCACTTCTCAGTGCTTTACTTCTAAACAAAACCTTTCATAGCAATAAGGATATTACTAAATTATGCACTGTTTTTTGGGTGACTGCATGAAATCCTATAACTAATTGCAATAGAGTAAGCCAACATAAACATGAGCTTGACGGGCTTTCTACTGACACAAATGGTAACTCTGTGTAGACATAACTAATATAAATCCAAACTCTTATTTTTATAGGGTTTTATGAGCTGAGTGACGGAGCTTCTGGATCGCTCTCCAATTCATCTAACTCTGTCTTCAGTGAGTGTTTATCCAGTTGCCATTCTAGCACTTGCTTTTGCAGCCCTTTGGAGGCAACACTGAATATCTCAGATGGACGCCCTAAATCTGCAGGTATAGTAAAAGCAGGTCGAATACATCATACTCCAGGAGGTGGCTTTGGCTTTGGAAATACTGCCTCAGGAGTATCTGGGTTGCATTAACCCTTCTTCCTTTCATTTGATGTATTGTGCTCTGAAAAGATTCCAGTGCCTATCACGTACATGGGTCATGAGGCAGGACTGCTCTCCCTCCACCGCTCCAGCCTTAAGTGTGAATATGTCACTCTGAACACAGGAACTTAACGTGAAAATATCACAGCTGCTCTACCCAGTAGAGGGCAGTGGTACCTACCTATCCACATGAACACACTGGCCGGCTTAATTTCTCATGGTTTCCTTTAGAAAAGCGTTTTTAAGAAATAGCAATAATGAAAGATACCTCAACAGCCACATCCTCGTTAAAGTGACAGAGCAAGGAGCTAGCTGCAGGTTTTAGGAGGTCAGGGTGCACATCGCTCTAGTTTATAACAGTCATTTTGTCAGTTCTGATGGTCCTCAACCCTCAGGTGACCATGCTGAGGTGTGTCCTGCTTTTATATAGTACATACAAATAGACATCATGAACAGGGAGAAAGTATTTTGTCTTTTTGGCTGAGAGCTGTTGAATTTCCTTTAACAGCAGGCTGAAGATGCAAACCTTTATGTGCGGGGTGGTGAAATAGGAAGGCCTCTCTTCTCTGTTGCCCAGAAAGGACACTCCAGTGGCACTTTAGTGATCAAGCATTATTGGTTGCAGACATAATCATTCAAGAGCCTTAGTTCATTCTGGGTCATGGAGGATGCTTCTAACCATAGTACTCCCAATTCCCCATTTAAGGTTAATTTGTAGTGATATTTTTTTGTGCATCGAGGACAAAATAATTCAGGCTCTTCTAACTCTTAAGTGGGAAAACACAGGCTGGGATACATTCATTCTGAGATGCTGCAAAATCCTCTAAGCTATCCTTTGAGTAGCTTGAGGTAATTTAATGCTCCCTGATGTAAGGCATATGTGATGTTCGTAGGCCATATATAAACAGGAAAACATGCACAAGGATTTCCAGCAGATTGCATTGCGCTTTTTTTTTTCCTGTATAGATCATGAAACCCTAAAACTCTCATTAATTATACCATCTCACTCTCAGAGATGAAATTGCACCAACTGACTTGTTTCAAAGAAGTCTCTTTGGCAGCACTTCCTGACTCTGACATAGAATTTAGGAAATGTGGGGAAACTATGAGGTGATCTGGAGGAAGTACCTGCCCCCAACTTTCCTATTCCTCCTCTCCTGCCCACAGGAACATCATCTCTATCAGCTAATTTCATCAAAGCCTGTGTGACTTCTTTTGAAATAAGCTTTATATAAATGATGAGCACTGAGCATTCAAATTTGAGTCCCCTGGCTGAAGTTTCTAGCCCAAGGGTAGAAAACAGGACTAACAGTGATTTGGAAGGATCATTTAGATTGTACCCCTACTCAAGAAGACAGGGGCAACATAAGCTTAAGAAAATAATAATCTTGGGCGCTTGGATTGAAGACCTGCTGCTAAGGTTGCTTACCTCCTAAATAAGTGCCTTAGCCATTAAATCTGACTCATGCACCTTGAAACGCACTGGATTTCTCTTACAGAACTCTCTTTGCAGAGCCAAGGCTAGGATGTCAGCTGGATTGACCTGCACTCCTTGTACTTGTGTGGAAAGCTGAGCCTGTTTTCCATTCTTTAACGCTTTATCGCTCAAAAGGCGCATCTGTTATTATTATTTTTATTATTAGCATTATTATAATTATAAAATAATTATGATGATAATAATGGAAGTAATGATAATAATAATGACAATAAAATTAAATCTGGATTTTTTTCTGACCCAAGATACGCTTGAAAAAGTCTGGAAGTGAAATTTGTCAATAGGCTAAAAGAATTTCTTGGTCTCTCGTCTACTCTTTTTACGTTTCTCTTTATATTTAGCAAAGCAAAATACAAAATTCATACATACTGAGGCCTGCAGTAAGTTTTACAGGTGACTGTGTCAAACATACAAACATAAGAGACCTTTATAGACTCCTGGATGGCTTGGATGTAAGACAGGAGACTCTTAGCAAGCTAGGCACAGGTTTGAAACCAGTATAAACATTCTCCTGAGGGCTGTGATGGTTATTTTTTTAACCATGTAGGAATATTGGGACAAATCCTACATAGATGCAGTTACAAAGGGACCTGCAGAACAGTAGCACTGCTTTCATTGTTGCTTGCATGGCATCCCTGGTTGCAAAGGTTTCTGCTATTCAAACAGCGCTGCTGTCGTGTGAACACTGAATCGTATGCGTAGATGGGACCAGAGTCCTTGATGGCACGTGAAAAACGTTGCAGAACTGTCCCTGGCAGGCTCTCTAAACTCTTCTAAAATGCCTTTCAGATCTCATAGGCTGGATGGACTATAATAAGGAAGGCCAGCATGAGGACCAGACTACAGGCTCTGTCTGTCGCTCTTTGTCCACAGCGCACTCAAATTCCCTCGATGTCGTTGCAGATGTGCATCCAAAGTACCAGTGTGATCTGGTGTCTAAAAACGGGAACGACGTCTACCGGTACCCCAGCCCACTCCATGCGGTAGCTGTGCAGAGTCCCATGTTTCTTCTCCCTGTGACTGAAAACCCCCAGCGAGAAGAGGAGAGACTTGGGTGCAATGTTAGTGACGTTTGCGCTGGATCTGAAACAGACTCGGGAAAATCCACCAACGCCTTTCTCCCACAGAGCTCCTGGCCAGCGCCGTGCCCTTCCACCAGCAAGAGGATAGATGGTTACATCTTAAGCTTGGTTCAGAAAAAGACTCACGCGGTAAGGACTAATAAACCGAGGACAAGTCTCAACGCCGATCCCACCAAAGGAATCTTGAGGCACGGAAGCATGTGTGTCAGGCAGCCTGCAGGGGTGGTGGCTCATGGTAACATCGTGAACCTGAAGAGCTCCAAGCAAGCGTGCTTGCCTGCTGGTGGGACCACCCCTCTGGATCACACAGCACCCTCCCCGTTAAAGCAGAGGCCGAGGGAGCCGAGCGGGGAGCAGATGGAGAGTAGGAAGGCACCTTTGCCAGCGGTTTTCCCATCCAGTGCGACAAGTGAGCTTCAGAGCAAGCACCTGCCCCGGGGTGTCAAACCGGCACCTCCAGAGGTCAACCGCAACGCAGTGGCCGCAGTGGGGGACGTCCCCAAGGAGAACGGCCAGCTCTTTGCTGCATCTCCCAAAGAGAGCCCAGGGAAGCCTGCGGTGCTGCAACCGGAGAACAGGGTCAGCCAGCCTCCCAAAAAAGTCCTGCTGAAGAGCAGCTTGCAGGCGGCTCGCTCTTCATCGCCTGCCATTGAGGAGAGGCCTGCGCTGGATTTCAAAAGCGAGGGCTCTTCCTCCCAGAGCCTGGATGATGGGTTGCTGGTGAACGCCCAGTACATACCGGCCCAGCAGCAAAGTGTGAAGCTTCACAAAGGCACCCGAAACGTCAAGATTTTGAAAAGCTCTGTGCTGAAACACAGGCCCCACCTTGCCAACGGGCTGGAAAACGGTTCGCAGACCTTGCGGGAGAAAACCAAGCCGGTTGGCAAGAAGTGCCGCTTTCCCGATGAGTTGGATACAAATAAGAAACTGAAAAAGCCCTCCTCACGGGGGAAGAGAGGTGGCGGCTTGCAGCCGGAGTCGGGCCTCCAAGGTCGGCAGGCTGGCCTGCACAAGTCCACCATCCGATCCCACGGGCATGGCCGAGAAGTCGTGGTGGCCAAGCCTAAACACAAGCGGGCCGACTACCGCCGGTGGAAGTCGTCAGCGGAGATTTCCTACGAGGAGGCCTTACGGAGAGCCAGGAGGAACCGTCGGGAGGGTGTGGGGGTCTACTCACAAGTCCCCCTGCCCTACGTCAGCCCGTACGCCTACGTGGCCAGTGACTCGGAGTACTCAGCAGAGTGCGAGTCCTTGTTCCACTCCACCGTGGTGGACACGAGCGAGGACGAGCAGAGCAACTACACAACGAACTGCTTTGGAGACAGCGAGTCGAGCCTGAGTGAGGTGGAGTTCGTAGGGGAGAGCACGACCACCAGCGACTCTGACGAGAGCGGGGGCCTCATTTGGTCTCAGTTTGTCCAGACGCTCCCCATCCAAGCGGTCACGGCGCCGGAGCTGCATGAAAATGCAGCAAAGGCCTTTGTCAAAATCAAAGCCTCCCATAACCTCAAGAAGAAAATCCTCCGCTTTCGGTCGGGCTCCCTGAAGCTCATGACAACCGTCTAGTGAGATGACTTGGTGGAATGTATCTGCTTCTGCTTTCGGAAGCAAGGTGCTTTTGTGTACATATTTCCACAGATGATTTTTTGGTTTTGTTTTTTTTTGTTGTTGTTTTTTTTTTTTTTATACAAATATTTAAAACTTAAGGTAAATTATGTCACTTATCTTCAGAACTTGGGTGGATACTAGTGCCTTTTATGTGGAAATAAAAGACCATTATACTTGTTTTAAAAAAGAAAACAAACAAAACATAACACTGCCATTTCAGTGGTGAACAGCCTCCAGTGCATGGTGTCAGAAGGCTTTGAAAAAAAGGCTAATGTTTCTGGGAATGGATATTCCTTGCCTAGTTTTTCCAGTTCTGGGTCTTATACAGGATATCGACAGCTTAAGGTCATAAGTTTTTAGGGAATAAGGGGGAGGGAGCGCGGGTGTTCTTCATGTTTTTGCTTGTTCCTTTCTTCTGCTCCTGTTGGCACATCTTGAACTTCTTCCTCCTGGTAGTCTGGTCTGTTGTATTTTTTCTTTTCTTGTTGATTCTCTTCTTGAAACTCATCCCTGTCCTCCCCCAGCCTTCCCCCCCTCAGGAAAGGGCTCCTGTTCAACCTCTCTCTGAGGTTAAGTTGCCTTCTCTGGAGTGCAGTCTGCTCCGATCTCTTGGGAGTCCCACAGCAGACTGTGGTGTTGTTCAGAATAAATCATTGGAGCAGCTGACCAAGGCTTAGTAACTTCAGTATATTGTGTAAAACTGCTTTTGAAAAAGAAAAAAAAAAAAAACAAACCACCATATGCATGTCATGTGCATGAGTTATCAGTAGTTTTAATATTCCTGTTGATGTCCAATTTACTGTACATCATTAATGGCTGTTTTTATATATATATCATTGTGTAAATTAATATAACACATCATATGCTGTAATAAACAGTCTGTTTTAATACTTTTTAAAAGTTTGTTACATTGGTGCAGACCCAGTCAATGGTTTTGTATTGGCATTGTCACCACTTAGATGTCTCTGATGTGACCTGTTAACGTTCCCTGCATTTAGCCATGAGGGAAATGGAGCAAGTTTAAAATGTTGCTGTGGATGTCTCTTGTGCTTTGAGGGAACTGGATTGTCACGGCTCCTCTCGTTCTTCCCATAACTTGCATTTTTTAAGGGCAAGGTGGGTGTTAGGAGCTCAGAAACATCTTCAGATTGTTGGTTCTGGGCAGCTCACGTTGCGAAGCAGCTGGAAACGTAACGTTAATCCTCCTCACTGTCAGGGTGCTTGCAAGCTTTGGTTGGTACAACGCAGGGGCAGATGGTAGGTTGCTGTAACCAAATAGATCTGTGTAACTCAACAGGTGTCCCTCTGAAACGTCGAGTGAATGAATCCCCAAGAGTTGTGTGCTCTCTGGGAGCCACGCTGGGTGGAGGAGAGCATACACTTGCTGTCCCTGGTGCCGTCCTTAGGTGTGGTAGCTGACTGTTACCACAACCCTGACAAGTGACAATTGTGTCACTCACCGGTCTCTGTCTCAGTTTCTCTCCATAGGACTGGAGGTGAGTCTGCCAGTGAAGGAGAAAGGAGCTAACTGTAGACAGCACTGCCCTGCTTTGCAGCAACAGATTTGAAGCTGCCTGCTGGGAAGGCTGGAGGTTTATGGCAGGCATGTGTGATGGAGCAGGCGCAGAGGTTGGGCTGGTTTCTGCATGATCATCTGCTCTGGTATCCATGAAGTGGTGGACACACAACTGGCGAGGATGCTGTGACTGGTAGGAATTTCAGGGATATGTTGCAGCCTGTCCGTTCCATAGCAAGATTTGCTGACCAGACACTTGCTTTTGTGGTTCCTCTGTGTCCTTTCCACTGTCACCCACCTGAAAGGCAGTTTTTTTCTCAGGTTTCCTTGCGTTGCCAATGTAGGAAGGAGAGTTCCACCCAGAATTTACCAGTCTCTGAGAGCAGCTTCTGAGACAATGGTAACACTTTTTCCAAGTGGCAGATTTTACTTTATAATCCGCAGTGTAGTAAGTTCCTGCTTATAAAGTGTCTCTTGTATTATGTTTTTCCTTTTTTTAAGGCAGGAATGTCGATTTCTGTAAGGGTTCTTGCAGTATGGTCAGCAGGTTCTGGATTCAGTGACCCAGATAATCCTTGCCCTTCCATCTCCCACGATACAGGAAAAGCTGTAACTCACCTTATCTGGTCATAACTCTCCCATTGCTTTAAACGTGGAAGGGCTGCTTGTATGCTTATATATATATATATACACACACACACAAATTTATATGTTGATATGGAATGATTCCTCGAGAAATTACCGGACAGTGGCTGCCACTGCAGAGAGGGGAGAGAAGTAATGTTTGTTATTAAACATGGCATTATTAAGGCTAAGCAGCAACTTAATGCATTCCCCTTAATAATTGATGGGTGTTACATCAAACAAAGGGAATGTCAAGAAGCTTGTCAAAGCGAGTAGTTTCTTTCCTAGAATATCTCTTAATCATGCCACATAATCTCTCTTTGAGTGAGAAAAACACTTGCAAATCCCTGTAAATCTCCTCAAAGGTGTAGCAGAGTAGGAGAGAGGATCTTCAGGCGTGCACCGTCTCTCTAGTGGGAAAGGAGCTGTTGTTGAGAAGACAAACTGACTGGTGGCTTTGGGATGGTGAGTTTTTATTGCAGTGCTGTAGCAAGTTGTCTTGTACCAGGCGAGGGAGGCTGGTTTTCAAAAGTGAGCTGCTGAATAGTTTCTTTTTAGGTAATAGAGTGAAAAAAGAAAATAACCACCTAAATACCACTAAGGCTTTACCAGCTGCAACCACTGTATTCTGCAGTACTCTTGCTGCATAGCTGAATACCAGACAGGGAAATGGGTTGGTGCTGTCTCCATCTTAAGTGCATCCCAGGCTTTTCAGTTTGGGGAAGGAATTTTCCTTTCCTTCCATGATTTAGGGAAGCATTCAGATTCCTTTTAACAGGCTTAGTTTTTTCTCTCTACATCCCCTCCTACCCCCTTCCCACCCCCCCAATTTGTTTTTTTTTTTAAATAAAACATCTTATAGTGTTGGAAAAGTACTTGATATGGTCCCAATACACAACGCACATTGTCTCTGGTTCTGATTTAGGAAACACATCTAAGTTACAAAGTTTTTGCAACGTTAGGTTGAAAAACATCTGCTGGTCTTGGAGACCAGTTAAATATCTGGCACTTCTTTCAGCTACCTGGCTTTCCAGCTCCACAGCCCTGAGTCTGGCACGTTTTCATTATCCCCAGTATTTATGGTAGTCTTTGGAAGTTTGAAGCGGGAACATTTCAGTGCACTGGGGCCTATTTCAAAGTAGGGGCAGGCTGTGGTGGGGACGTTTGGGATTAACTACCCTGTGCTCCATATATAACTGAGTGCAGGATGGTGTAGAAGTGTATGCTTAACGTAAAGAGCAGTCCCCTTTAGCTGGATTCTTTGTGGATCAGATTATATAGTGTCACTGCTCATCTCTAAAGCACCGATCTCTCCGAGTGGAGGAAGCAGCATCGCGCACATTCTAAGGTGTTATCATCATGAGAGTGTCACTGGGTTGTCTGCCTTCCAGCAGGCTTTTTGGGTCTGTCTCCTGCTCCCTAACCCTACCACCAGCTGTGGGTCAGTGCGTCACAAAGCAAGTTGTGTCTGGTGTGTTTGGGGTCAGAGAGAGGCCCTGGCATTGTGCCTAGATAGCCCAACTGCGTGGGGCCCCTGTGGTGGATATCATGCTGCTTGTGAGAAATTTGGTGTGGTGCAAGGATTGGGACAGCTGGGTCTGAAGGAAGGTGGGAATGGAGAGTCCCATAAATGGAGTGATCTGATCCTGATTTGTCTGTATTTCCAGGACAAATTGAAAGAGGAGTTGTTTCAGTCGAATGCCTAGCTCAGTAAGTTGGACTGGACTAAACAGTGTCCTCTGAGGGACTCTGTCTCATTTCTTCCAGTACTCTTTAAATGATCAAGGAGTCTATCAGCAGTGCCAGTTGATAAGATGTTTTAACCATCTAGGCAAGTCCTGCAAGAGTTTTACTGGGACAAATGATAAGCTCCAGTTCCCCAAGGTCTGTTTTTGACCTTCTGTAGCACAACCCCTGCTTGCAGAGAGCCTGTAGGTCCCATCTCTTTGCAGCTTTCCCTGTCTTGGGGCTTCTGAAGGGAATCTGTTCCATCTCTTACTAGTTTTCTTCTGGCTTGGGTTTCATTCTGGATAAGGACTGATGAAAGATTCTCCACAACAGAGTCCCATGCCTTCATTAATCCCAAATCTATCTGCTGACTCAGATCAGGTGCTCCTCAGGTGGCAGCCAGCAAAGTCATCCCTGAGGGACCTGCATCCCTTTCTGCCACAAAGGGCAGCAAAGGCTTTTATTAGCTGTGATCAGCACTCATCAGATGACTCACTACACCAGGCATGGTTGTCCCTCACCATATGATTTTTCTCACGGGAGGGAACAAGGACATGAACATTTTAAGGAAGCAGAAGCAGCTGAAGACATAATTTAATAGGTAACTTCAACATCTAGTGAGTATCTTTGGAGTAGCCAACAATCATACACATGATCGAGCTGCTTGTACAAAAGCCTGAACCATTGTCAACTCTTTGCAAGGTCCTGTGCACAGTGCAGTGAGGATGCAGAGCCTGCAAACTAATGGAGACAATTCATAAACCCCAGGTCTCTCTTTCAAACTTTGTTTCCTCCTCAATCTCTCTGAACCTCCAGGGAATTATGTTGAGGCTCCTTGCATGGCATGATGTTTCTTTCTCTAACTGTGGTGAGAAACAATTGCTCTGGGGTTTAAAAAAATCCCACAATGCTGGAATGAGGGAAGACACATGGAAATAAGTGGGAGATCCATTTAAAAGGGACAATAGAAAGTGGTTTTTTACATAGCAGGGAATTTGCTGCCACAGGAAAGAGGGAGGCAGGTGTAATATCAGTACGTTCAAAGGAGTTAGAGAAGGTAGGGAAGGATGTGTGCTCTACCATGCCCAATCAGTGACTGTGGATGCTAGGAGGACTGAATGGACTGCAAGTATTGGCCAAGATTGTGTGCTCTCCCTGAAAACTGTCTTTTCCTGCAACTGTTGAAGCACTGTTAGCTGAAGGAGACGCACCATCCTGCTGACCCAGCAGACCATTTCCTATAGTCCTGTGTTCTCGGTGTAGCTGCTGGGAGTTGTCTATGCAATTGAATTTCCTCACCCTTTAGTGGTATTTTGTCATCCTAACTGCTGCTGAAGACTAGTTTTGCATTGCTTTGCAAAGAAGTTCACATCTCATGCTTGGCCGATGGTAGCATTCATTTATTCAAACTATGGACATGTGTTTCTGGACACTCTTGTCCTACGCCAGAATAATTTCATCCACCCTTTTACATGGGCAGTCCGTGCCAAAGTCCTTTGTTATGGGGAACATCATCCCTCTGTAATGCAGACACTGTTATGGACATAGTCCATCTATTAGTCTGCCGTAGGAGTCACTGTAGGGCAGCCGTTTTGCATCCTACACTTCCTTCTAAACTGTAGGAAAAGTTGATGACCTCCAACCAAACGAACCATCCTAATGACAGAGTGCATCTACCACACCCTGACTTTGCTGTCCTTGTAGAATTTTTCTCTCCCTCTGATTGTGTCTACATTCATGCTTTTGTTTGGAGCAAGAGAGCAGTCTGGAAGTGAATCCAGTGGTTGTCTCCACTTACTATGTGTTGGCTTGGGCAGCAGAGCAGTTTTGGTGCATGCTAGTTAGACACCTTTGGAACACTAACCCAGATGGTCCTCTCCAGAGTCACAGCAAATGTGCTCCTACCTGGACAGGGACATGGGGGACTGAACCAGTGATGGCTCCCTAGACTAACTTCCAGTCAAAAAATGTGGACAAGTTTGGTCCAAATGACTTTGGAGACCAGACTAAATCCAGGCTGAAAGTAAACACTTGAATGGTGTATATTGTACTTGTGGGAACCTCAGTTTGGATCTGCTCCTTTTATACTGAATGACTTGCTAATGTAAACAGACCTTCTCTCCCAATTAATGGCCTTTGTTTCTATGCTGTATTCCTTTAAGATCAATAAAGTGTATTAACATTAATAACTTGATTTCACTAAGCCAAGTTCTGCAAATCTGGCTTTTGTTCTTTTTAAAGGAGTTGGAGTTGAAAATCCTGAGAACTAAGATTATCATGACAATACTGAAGGAAAAAACATACGATTTGGACTCTAACCTCATGATGTAATGGTTTTGTAATCAAATTAAATGCTTTCTCCCCAAAAAAGGTTCTAGTCTTCTGTGGTCAAGGGCAGGAAGCTGGAAAAATTACAACCTGTTGAAGAACATGTACCCTGTGTCTCCTTGCACTCCGTGAGCCTTCAGAAACGAGATTTGCATGAGGAGGAGGGGAAGCATGAGGTGCAGGGAGGAGAAAGACCTAATCAATCTTAATCTCTGAAGTACTCATGCAGTAGGTGTTTAAGGATGTAATTAAGCCCATTCTTACTCAGCGAAGCATTTCAGTGCATGCTTTGGGTACTTGGCGGTTGTGAATTAAGCACACGCTCAGGAATGCCAGCGGATCAAGGTCTCTAAGCTTGTCTTTGCAAGTGTCCTATGTCTGCTTGTACAAACTGTCCCAGTGACAGTTCTCTTGGTTGATGTTGGAAGGACTCCCTGCTCTCCCTCAAAAGCCAGACCCTGTATTGTGAGACTTGATTCAAAGTGTTAATCTGAATTTAGAGAAGCAGTATCTTGAGTCCGTGCTTTAAGCAGTAATAGAAAGAAGTGTTTCGAAAGGAAGAGATCATTCTTTATTTATTTTATTTGAGGATACTGAGCTAAAATCTTTTGGAGGTATGTAACAGGGAACGTGCTTGTGCTCAGCATCAATAGCAGGACTTTGTGAAGTCCTTGGAGTGATGCTCAGGAAGTGATAGAATGACCCTTGCTACCTTCACTCCCTTCTCTTGGATGTCCTGGTGGAGCTTGGAGAATGATGCAGGCAGAGAGGGCCAGGTGCAGGCACCAACCCTGTAGGGCCTGGAGCACCACGTATTCATGTGCCTGGCTAACTTTACTTGAACCCCACTTTTAGGCAGAGGAATCAGCAAAACAGTGGGATCTCTGGGCTACCCAGAGTTAGAGAATGGAGCTAGGAAGCATAGTGAGGGTGACTTTGCCTGACTTCAAGAAAAGCTGCAGTTTGACTGAGCAAACAGTAGAGGCAAGGGAAGAGTTAAAAGTTTGTCTTCTTTTCCCAGACACATTATTTACAGTGGGTTGGTTTCCTTTTGGAAGGGCTCACTGTAAGAGGAGACGTTCCCAGTGTTTCTGCAGGTTAGACTTATATCATATTACAGTTTTCTTTCCTGGACTCTTGACTGACAGGATTTCCTGAAGTTGCTCTTCTCTTGGGAAGGTGAATTCAGGAAAGAGTAGGAGTTTGCTAGAAAACCAGAACCTTGGAAGGTGAAATCATGGCGATGGCCTTTTCTTCCTAGACACAAGGTCAGTCCTCGATGCTGCATCATGCTCTGTATCTCCCAGTGCAGGGCAAGGACTGGGAAAGGAGTGGGAGAGGAAATCCATCAGGTTTGATAAGACAGCAGTCTGTAAATCCTGTTAGAGCAGCTTGCTAAGGCCGTAGCACTAACCACAGGAGCGGCACCCAACTGCGTCATGAGAGCAGCCATCTCACCCGGGTGTGAGGTCAAGGGCAGTGTTGGTTATTGACCTGGACATCCCGATCTCTGGTATTGCCTAAGCCACCTTCGTGCCTCCAGGCCACGGCAGACAGCATGTTCATCCTGGTAAGTGTTTCCTTTACTGCTTTTTTCTTCTTCTTAATGAAAGAAATTGTGGCTTGGCATTAAAGCACAAGCGCTGACTGAAACTGATGTTCTGGCTTGTTTCTCCTGTCAGACACCTCATGATAGTGTTTTCCTTGATGTTCAGTTGCTTGGAAGAATGAAAAACCGATCCCTTCTCATCTGCAACATAACCATTTTTTACAGGTGTCTTCTGCGTGCCTTGTGTGGAACAACGCATCAAGGTAACACATCGCTCTCTTCAGCACTGTGCAGGACACCCCAAAGCAACCCTGTATCTGCACAATTCACAGCTACCCCAAAATATTTTTCTGACTGGGAGGTTTGGATCTGAGTCATCTCACCTGAAGCCCATCAGTGCTTATGGTGAAGATGCTCCTGCAGGGAGAAGAGGAAGCCTGGTCAGAAATGTTTATTATTACTGTTAAATGACTAGCTCCCTTTCCTTCCCCTCCCCTTCCCTGCCATGGAGATAGTGATCTCTGCTGTGGTCCCTGCTGCTTTCTTTTTCCTGTGTTGATCTGTGGTAAGCCTCGCTGCCCTTGAAGGACGATGTTAGCCCTGAGAAAGGCTGCTATTGCTGGACCATTGACTTCCGATTCAAAGCATGTGTCTTCCCCTGGGACTGTTGCAGATGCCCGTCACCCTGGGCAGGTTGCTTGGGCTCCTGTACATGGTGACATGGGCACTCTGAGCATTCCTCCCTTCTTTTTTGCCACTAAAGTGGGATTGTTTAACTTTTGTTCTCTGTCCTGCTGACCCTCATCTGAAGTCATCCAGCCATGGGGGTGTTCCTCATGACTTCGGAGCACAGCATGGATATCTTTGGTCTAAGAAAGCTTTGTGGGTCCATTACAAAAATATGAGATGAGCAATAAATTTCATATTTGAAAAAAAAGGTAAGTGGACAGCTGAGTTTTCTTTCTGTTGCGTTTCTCCCATTTATTAATTTCTCAAAACAAACGTTATGATCTGGACAGGAAACACAGCAAAAGAAGTGAAAATAACAACTCACCATCACTGCTATATAGCAGAGAGGCAATGCTTTTGAATGAAGGAAGGAAACAAAAGGCCCTTTGTTTTGCCAAAAGATCCTCATTGATATTAATCTAACCCCCCAAATAATTTACTGATCTACAATTAGTAGGGGTGGCAAAATGGACAAATGGGAGCTGTGAATCTGGGCAAAATGTAGCTGCTCCTTATGCTAGAGACAGCTTCCTCTGGCTACTCTAGTTCCTGTTGATTGATTCTGAGACGGTTTTCTTGGTGGTCAGGGCTGCTTTCAGAAACCACTTATGGTGCACTGATGAAAAGGCCAGTTTTGTGGGTAAACATCCTAATAAGCAGGCCTTGACAGATGGTTTGTTGCTCAAGCCCCACATAACCCTACATCTGGTGTCAGTGTCTCCCACAGATGTTTCCCAGGAGAACTTCCCCACAGCGTGCTCAGGAGCTCTCAGCTTTCACAGCATGTCTGGCTTCATCCCAAGGAGGAGCTTCGGCACTTGCTCGACACATTGCAGGTATTTCTTTGGGGAAAAAACACTGCCTTCTGGAAACACTTTTCCCATAGCATAGATAAAATTAGGCTCCCAGTAGAGCCTATTGGTGACCGGACAGGATAAGCAAAGGTGTCTGTGCTCAGCAGCTGCTGCTGCTGTCTTTTGGTCCACGAGCAGTATGAAATGTCCAGTGTTACATGAAGTAGAACAAGAAACCTCTTCTATCCTTTAAGTATCCTCTGATCCCTTTTGTTTTGGTATTGCCTCATCTCAGTCTTTCCAAAATCTGTCCCCCATACTTTCTAGTAAACCATAGAAAAAAACGTCACCTTGGCAGTGATTTTCCAAGTGAATCTCTACCTTTCCCCCCCATTTCCTTTGTGAGTCTGATGGACTAGTCTGAGTCCCGAGGTCAGCCCATGACACTTGCAGTCACTTGCTGTATCAGGTGTGTCCTCCTCAGGCAGATCAAGTACTTCCATTAGAAGCTGATGGAAAAATTACTGAGATTTTACCTCGTTCTCCTCCCATGGGGAGCTCACAGGACTTTATAAAATAGTTTGTATCATCTGCCTTCCAGATCAGTCAACTTAGATTTGACTGGTCTGTGTATCCCCACGGTGCTTCTGGTGGGCTGTACAGGATACAGAACTCCCTGCCTCTAACCTGAGGGCAGCTGAAACAGGACTGATGTGCAGAGGCTGCAGTTGAGAGGGAAGTGTCTACAGCTGTCCTGTGAGGGTGGCTGTTAGGAATGGGTTAAAAAAAGTGACTGTGTTCTGGGAAGAAGTTTCATTTTCATGAAATTAGGCTGAATTCCCTCTGCAGCAGAGCAAAACACAGCCAGGTAGAAATTCTGCAAAAGGGAACAGTGCACCAGCTTGCACTGTGGGTTGTCTCAAGAGCTGATCTGTGGAGCGCTGAGCTTCTCCACTGGGTTTCGTGGACTCATCATCTGTGAATGCTCTTGTGTTAAATGTCTGGGACACCCCATACTGAGAGTGTGGGAGCAATGAAATCCCCTCTTGCAAAGCAGCCTATCTGGCAGCAGGCTGCCCCAGGGCCCTGGAAACCTGAACGGTGGAGGAACCAGATGGGTGACCAGGCAGGAAACTCAGCAGGTTTCTGATGTTTGGAGCTCTGTGTGAGTTTCATGGGAACCTGGGCAAAATTGACTCACCTTGTTGAGATTTTGCTGAATTGGTGAATTCCTCTGAGATGCTGTTTTGCCTGAAACCTTCTGAGCAGGTGCAATATCTTCAGCTATCTTTTGAAGACAGAGACACCACGTTCCCTTTGTGCTTTGCAGCATGGGTCTTCTCGGAGTCTAAAAAGCACACTCCTCTTTGCTCTTGAGCCCTCTGCCAGCATTCACACTCTTGAAGTGGTGTCAAGGAGGGAAGATACAGGAACTTGGCAGTGATGAGTGGAGGATGCTGGCAGGTTATTCTGATCCTTAGAAAATCATTGTGCTCTCCTCATTAGGCTACACCTCATCCACCTACTCTGTCTTGTCCTATAGACTATAAATTCTCCATATTAAATTAATTCCCCAAGTTCTCTGTTTGTTTTCACACCCTCTAGCTGAGTTTCCTAGGTGCTACCCTAATATAAACAGTAATAAAGACTGCTCTGTCCTGCTGCAAACCACTTCTGAGGATGTTCTCTCTAATTCTCTTCCTTGTTTAGCGTTGTATCATTAAAAGGCATGAGGTGGTTAATTGGAGGCTTACAGCTTTTGTGACTGATGCAAACCAGTGCGTGTGTAATTGCTCGCTGCAAACGCTCAGGTGAACGCTTTAAAGGAAGAGGGGGAGGACGCAGATGGCCACGAGCAGAAGGCTCCCTACAAAAGGTCACAGGAAAAGGTTAGCGATAGGGTTGCCCCGAAGCTGGGAAAAAGAACCTAATACCTGGACAACTGGTGAGGAGCCTGACTAGACCCCGGCTTTGTTCCCTAAAGGGGGCTGCCGCTTCGGCGGAGCCTCGTACATCAAAGCTCTCATAACAAAACACAGCAGAGATCCCTATCACCCAGCCTGTGGCACTGAAGGGAAATGGATTGGTTGACAAGTTGGAGGCCCTTTCTGGGCAGATGGCTGGGTAGGAGTTACTGGCTGCTTGCAAAATCTCGGAAGGAGCCTTTAATCTGCGTGTGATACTGTATGTTTTAGCGAGCATCTAGATGTTTATCTCGGCTGCATTAGTCACCAGGAGAGTCTGCTCTCAACCTTTTCTCTTCTGCACCTTAGCTGCAGGCTTCTTCCCCCAGTTGTTGGAAAAGATGCGAGCTGAACGCTGTAGGATTTATTGGACTGTTTGTACAGGGAAATATATCAGGGACAGGTTTTCTTGGTAATAATCTGCAGAGCATATTTAGTGCTGCGACTTTGCGTGTGCTGTGGTAGACTTTCAGAGCCTTGCCTGGGGAGCCAGTGGTCTCAAAAGTCTTATCATGCTTGTAAATGAATAGCTCTGTCTTGAAGCCCATTAGAACAACAACTACAAAGCTGCGCTTCTCCTAACCTGATGTTAAATGCCTTGCGGTGCCAAAGGTAAACAGGATCAATCAATCATCCTCCCAGGGGCTGTATAATGGCAGTCCATGAATCAAGCATGGCTTTCAAGGCCATTTTTATCTGCCTCGTGGAGTAAAAGTTGACCGAATTGGGATCTTGCTCTGCATGTGCAGCCTGAAAAGTGCAAGCTTGGGTCTGGCAGGGTGTGTTAATTAGATGGAGCCAGTGTAAATATATCTGTTATGATGAGGTCTGCAAAGTGATGAGGCCTGAGCATGCAGGCTCTGGCCATCTCTGCTCTCCTACAAAGCCAATATTACCACAGTGCATCTTCTGGCTTGGCCAAACAACAGCTCGACGCTGCTTTTACTTCTGTGCTTTTGTACCTATGCTGTATTGTTTGTCTGCTTTTGACTATGCCAAAAAAGAGCTTAATTCAGTGGGG
The DNA here is from genome assembly GCA_025331215.1 of Actenoides lindsayi. Classification (NCBI taxonomy): domain Eukaryota; kingdom Metazoa; phylum Chordata; class Aves; order Coraciiformes; family Alcedinidae; genus Actenoides; species Actenoides lindsayi. The sequence continues at coordinate 20,918 of WTSP01008270.1, forward strand.
AAACCAAACTCCCAGCAATGCCTGAAGAATACAGATGATTTAATAGTCTGAAGTTTTGCTAATCCAGACAGTAACATGAGCTCAGGGTGTTCAGCTGAGGTCCCACTATAACTTTGTACATCAACCAGTGAGATTTAGAGCCTACCAGGTCACGGGCTGTGTATGCAATTAAAAAGCTCCTTTCCCCAAGGAGTTCACAATGCAGAGACAAAATATTATCCTCCCAATTAGTTTATTGCAGCAGACTGGGGCACAACAGTCAGATTATCCGAGGGCAAGCTAAGACCATTCATGTGCCATTGAACTTGGAAAAGGCATTTTTCACGACATCTGGTTTCAATCAATTTGTCGTCAATTCAGAGTGCCAGACTCATTTTCTGGGACCATTAAAGTACACAGCACTGACACGGGGTTGCAGCTGTAATCTAAATACGGGTATCCAAAGTAGGGAGTCCTGCTACCTCTCGCTGGTGACTGTGTAGAGGCAGAGAATCTGGCAGCCAGGCTCTTCTGAATGCAGCTCCTTTTCCATTGGAGAAAGCCTCAGGCTGGACCATCACCTTCAGCCATGCCATACGCAGCTTGGTCATACGTGTGTTGCCTGGACAGACCTTAGCGGGGACCCACTCTCCACGTGTCGGGGAGCAGATTCATGCCAAGCATTATGGACTCGTTTGAAAGCCTCTCTCCTCCATGAAGCAGGCTCTTTCCCCAGCCTGCCTCTGCATTTTGCTCTCAGCGCTCCAACCACCTCCTTGTGCAAGCAGCCTGTTGTGGCTGTGATTCTGCCAATATGGGAACGCGCTGAGAGGAGCCGTGCTCATTCAAATGTGAGCAACCACAGCTCATGCTTTTGCAGCATATATTCAGTGAAGCAATGCCTTTATCTGCAATACTTAGGCTTTATCTAATATCTTTTCAGTCTAAAGCTTTTTTTTTGAAACGCAGATTAAGTAATAACAACGTAGGATAATTGAGTGCATTTTTTCACGGTGACATAGTGATACTTATCTATGGCTACTGAAAAGCAAGGATAATATACTATGTGAGTGCTGCATTATCTTGCTTCTGAAACAAACCAAGTTTGGCATTAGGGCTTAAGTAATTGAAATACGGCTCCTTGTACCAAACCCTGTTTGTTTATAATAAAGCTTAATACGTCTTTCTAATGGACGTTGCAATGTCAGAAGCACTGGCATGACTGCTGACTCTCTGTGACCTGTGGGGTTGGTAGCGTGTTGAGTGCGGAGCTCATCCCATGTAAGAACTACACCTGATGTGTCTCCTGTTACGTGAGAGCAAACCCCATCTTCTCACGAGAGGAGACTTGACCTTGGGGATCGGTGCTTGTAACGTGTGTTAATTTTTTGGATGTCAGCTGCGATCACATTCTGAGCATGCTCTGCTTGGCATTTTCATTGCTTTTGTGGGTAATTAGTTATAACACTGTTGTGAGCAGAACTTAAAAGCCCGCTGGGTGATTTTATTTGCATAGGAGGCCTGGTGGAATAAAATATCAGGCTGGCATGGCAAAGCAAGCTGGACTCCCTTTGAATCCTACTGAGTGAAGAAGAAAACATAAAATAACATCCCCCCCATCCAAACCCTCAGACACACAGGTCACTTCCATAGCAAAACAGCCTGTGCATCTTCCAGAAAACCTGGAGAATCAACAGGAAAGCACTTAGATTTAAATTGACTTACTTACAAAGTGGTATTTTAATCCCTCTTGCATTTGTTCAGGCAGAACATGATGGTGTGTCTCTGGATAATTTTCCACCTGCCTGTTTTGAATATCAGATGGAAGCATTTAGCTGGCGAACTGGAATGGTGCCAAATGTTGCAGGAGCCTTTTCTCCTGAGTTCTGCTGTTTTTGTAACTACTTAGAATTATCTAAGCATGGTCCTGGCTGGCACAGGGTAAATGCTGAGCAACACAACATGAGTCGACTCTTCATATGTCAACACAGTTCTATAGTTAATGTCAAGGACCAAGCTACTAGGCTTTATTTAACTGTAATTCACAGGTTCTCAAAGGGCCAGAAGGTATTTAATGTTATATGAACCTGCAGAATGACACTGGCCCATCAGCAAAGTCGTTTCAGAAACTGAAAAAAAAAAAATCTCATCATTTTCTTGCTGGATTTCTGTGCAGTGTACCCCAGGGTGCATGACAACCGTACTGCTGAACATGACTGAAAGCTTCTTATTCTGTTAAGCATCCTCTAATAGGGTGGAAATGGAGGTTAATTCAGGCAGGTAATGTGGTGCTTTGAAGTTACAGAACCTATTAAGTGTTTAGCTTGGTTTGTATATATATATATATATATATATACACACATTTGCACATTGGATAGCTGGAATACTGATGTTAGGATTCTTTCTTGGCTCATTTTATTTGTTGCTTGTGCTGTTTGATTGGTGTTATTCCTGAGGAAGGAGGTAGTGGCTCTGACAACTGCTTTCCCTAGTGGAAAATGAGAATGAGCAGCCCCATTCTCACATGTGGTTGGTATCTCCACAATGCAAGAATTTGTTAGCTTAAAGCTTCTCTCTAAATGGGTGACAACTCTTCTCTGATAAGCTGTGGCTGCCCTGCATGTGAGACCTCAGACACCAAATAAACAGTGCTGGCATCAGATAATTCTATTTAGAATGCTGTGGCCTTAGAAGTACCCTATCTTTTGAAATGCAATGTTTTTTTCATGGGTTGTTTACATCTTCCTGCAGTGACTTCGTGTCATCTCGTAGTTCTTCAGTGTCTACGAAAGCTTAAACCACTGATCCTAGAAAGCATTTACAGGATTTGGTTTCTTTTTCTAGGGCTTTTGAGGAATGATTTATCCATAATTCTCCCTCCTGCTACTAAAAAGTCCGCTGAAGTGCTGGTGGGTAAAATCAGAGCATCATTGGAGTTGTAGCATATCTGGAAAAGGCTTCACTTGGTGGTGTGCTCCAAGGGTGAATGGTGTGGTTGATGAGAGAGCATTGGGAAACGACACAGATGTTCGTGCGCTCGAAGTGCGAAGCCTCGGGTCTGCTGGCCTCAAAGCGTTATGGAGATTTCTGCTTACTCCTTTTAAAGTGTAAGGTGCAAACTGCCATTGAAAAGATCAGGATGTTCTGCAATTTGAGGGAAGACCTGTTATTTGGGCTGGAAACCTCTAATGCTTAGGAAGCTGTGAGCAAACAAGACTGAAACTGGCTGTGTGAAATATCGAGTACATCAAGTGTAGAAGAGAAAGCATCAAAAACCAGAGCATTTTGAAATGGTTTATCTATAAAGTTTCTTGCATGGCCCCTCTTATCTCAGCATCACAGCACCTCCCAGATGGCAATATGTTTTGTCTCTTTGCCAACACCCTCACAGGGTTCCTATCCCTATTTTACAGTTAGAAGACCCAAGTGCAGACGCTGAGTGATATGCCCAGTGGCACTTGGGGTTTCTGTGGCAGATGAAGGAATGAAGCTCAACTTTCCCATGCCCCAGGCTAATTGCTTAGCCCCGTGAGATCCTCCTGGAAATGAGCAGAATGGTTTAGCAAAACACAGCAGCATGTGGTAATAATGCTCAAGTGCAGTATAGGAGAGGGCATTCTGGACTCTAAAATTCTAAGGATTGGCAATTAAGTCTTGGTCTTTTGGAGTGAGTTGATGCTACACAGTGAAGAACTGAAGCTGGCTTTGGAATGAGCAGAATACAGCTTCATCAGTTTATTAGTGTGGATATAGCATGGTGCTGCCCAGGCTGGACCACTTCAGGGGTTGAAATGAGCATCTCTGTCTAATGCTAGGTGTGTGGCTCTTGCTGCCCATACAGAGCAACTGGGATTTCAGGCTTTCTCATCACTTGGGCCATAGCTGCCTTTCCTCAGCTGCTGGCAGGTCAGTGGATTCTCCAGTGCTGTTCGCCCTTGCAAAGTCCCCATCCCAGGAAGTTGTTCTGCAGAACCTCACTTCCAGGATGCATCTGGCAGTTTCAGCTTTCGAGCTGCCAGTTGCCCATGAGTTACTCTGAGCTCTTGCTCCATTATTATCCACCTCCCATCTCTTGATCCCTGTTTTTCCCATTCCTACAGCTGCAGAAAAACTTCATCCTAACAAAATGTTTTAGAATTACAAAATGTTGGTGTAGGGGAATGGATAATACAGGGAGAGAGTGAATATTTAGTGGGTACAGGTTATTACCTAATAACTACCTGCTTTATCCATTGATAATGTTTAAACTATTCAAAATTGCAGCACCTAATAAATGCTACTAAATAGTGCCATGCCTGTACCTTAATTGCAATAATCCATCAGGGAACATGTTTCAAAATGTTAGCATTTCTCAGCAGTTAGCTGGAAAACTAGTTCTTAGCATGAGTGTTGGGATAATCTGGTGTTTCAGACACTGCTGGGTGTGTTAGATGCCGATTCTGAAATGGTGACTGGACTTTCTTGCTCTTCACTGTACTGTATCCAAAGCCCCTTTTAGAAGGCCGGACTAATAATGTATAAAGAGGCAGCCAGCCTCAGCCTGAAGCCTACAGCTTTGGTTAGAAGTGTGAGTGACTTTGCAGGATAAAAGGAAGGTGAAGATGAGCACAGGAGGCAGCAATCTCTGTTGGCTGCCTGCCGACTCCTCACTACTGTTCACAGTGGTTTCGGTGAACAGGCGAACTGGTACGCTGTCGGTTGGGCATGCTGTCAGCTCCTCAAAACCCTGGTTTCTGAGCCCTTGCTCTCCTCTGCACACTCAGCAAGTCTCCAGTATGAGCAAAAAAAAAAATAAAAAATCTTTCATTGTCACTGTAAGGCAAGCAGCGCATCTTGAAGTCCTCATCTAAGAAGATCCTAGATGAGTGTCTCATTTGCATGTCTAACAAAGCCTTGGGTAATCACCAAGAGGACGCTGGACTCAGTTAAAAGACTTGGACGATAGCACTAGGTATTTGGAAAGAGGCATCTGTGTAGGGTGATTCCTTGATCCACCTCAGATTTGAGTTTGGGCACTCATCTTGCAAAAGGATGTTGCAGCAGCTTCACAACGTATCTGGAAATTCCAGATTTTTGTGGAAGGCATTGGCTTGGGAGCCAGGAGGTCTGGGACACCCTACAGCTTGTTTTCTCAAGCTCTTTTCTGCAGCAAAAACAGTATCAGGAGTACAAGGTCTTCCCCAGGCAGGAGCAGAGGGAAGGAATAACCGGGGGCTGCTCGCACAACAGAGCTCACCAGGGGAGATCCCAAGTCCAGATCTGGCTGGTTGCTGCAACTTTGTTAAGACATTATGCAAAGTCCTTTGAAGATTTCCTCTTGGCAGGGCCTGACACATCATCATGGAGGTAAAGCATGGAACGGTCTAAATCTTGTTAGGGATTGTGAAGCAGTCAGAACACTGGCTGCAAAATCATTCCATTGGCTGTGTGGTGAGTGGTGCAGCAGAGGACTTGAACAGGATGGCTCTGGCCTTGAGATGCAAATGAATATAAGCAAAGAAGGTGGGTTAAGGTGTCTGGAGAATGGGGAGATGAACAAAGTGCAGTCCTTATACAGAAAGGCCCCTTTTTCTGAGGTTCCACAAACCTTATTCCCACCTGAAGCACAATCATCTCTGTTTCCTCCCAGTCCTCATTTTTTTATCTCATGAGTCACAGGTGTGGTTTTACTTTTACCTGTGTTGCTGGTAACGCATGATGTTATCTCAAGGTGACTGCCCACATCTGGGTCTGGTCATGCTCTGACTGTGGAGGTGACAGTGCCGTGGCCAGAAAACTCCCTGGGCTTAATTTCCTGAAAGTCCCCCTCACTTGGGAGTGTCACATCCTCCAGGATTATCAGTAGGTCCCAGCACGGGAGTCCTTAGATTTACAGAGACATGTTTCACACCTCAGACCATCTAACTCCCCACCACATGCTTCTTGGGCTTACTTTTCCTCATAAAATACATTCCCAATTTCTCTGTCTGTGCTTGTTCCCTTTCTGATTAATGAGCTCTGAAGAAAGTCGATGGGAGTAATCCCATGGGTGGCTGAAATATTGCACCATGCCTCTTTTTAATTTTGATTTACATCTCTGCAGAACAGGTAGTATTCAGAAACTGCAACGTGCCTTCTTCAGCATCCCAGCCCTTTCAAAATAAATTGAAGGACTGAAATGTTTTGGGCAACTCTTTATTTGTAAATACCACGCCTTGTGGGTTTTTTTCTGCCATCCACTAAAATATTAACTGAAATGTTAACATTTTCTGTAGCAGGACCTCCCTCTGCAAGTTTTCCAGACAATGTTATGTTATGCTGAAAGCCCATGTCATGCTGTTTGTGCTGAGCCATTCTTCTCCTTGCAGACTAAAAAGCCTTCCATGAAGCAGAGAGATGATGACTGTGCTGGGAATCTCCCCTTTTCTCAGATAAACTCCTGTTCTTTCATCACTTCACAGGGAGATTTCAGAGGGATTACTCTGCCTCAAGCTATGCCCTCCCAGCATACTCTGGGGAGTCCACTATTTCCATTACAGGTAAAACTGGCCATTTCTAGGGGGAATGATTTGAAGCAGGCATTGAATCCTCCTCCTTCCTGAACCATCTATTAATAAATAGCAGGGTACAAACACAAATTGCTCAGCGCTTGTTGAAAGACAACTGAACAAATGCCTTTAAAAAGCCAAGCCTGTGCTATGGGTTTTGGTCGTGCTGTAGCTCCTGGTGGTCCCATTGTGTGGGGTTGTGAGGTTAGCTGAGAGCGAATGTTGCTTCATTATGAGGTAGCTTGCCTGGGAGACACTTCAAAATCATTAAAGCTGACAATTTACCCTGCTGATTGCACTAGCTGAGCTGCCGGTGCGTGTGTGCTTAGCGTCACCGGACCAAGTGAAAGGCAGCTGTACTGCATAGCACAGGCACCTCTCCCTCTCCCACACTCCCCAAGCAGGAAAGGATTTCATTATTTACTTTTTTTCACATGTAGTCCATGTTTTCTCTCTTCCTGAAGCACGTAGCTTAGAGGGAAATTGCCATAGCCCTGGCAGTTAGGGACCATTACAATTATTGTCGTGCAATTGTGGAACATTATGTTCTTTTAGTAATCAAACCGTAGGTTGCTTTTTGCTGCTGTTGCCTGAGAATAATCATAGGTCGGCATTTCAATGGTACAAATTTGGTTCTGGGTTTGGTGCCTCATCCTGAGCTATTGCTGATTCTGTGGATTTGCTGCGTATGCACCGCAGGGGTGTAATAGATGGCCCTTTGTGGCAGTGCTCTGTTGTGCCAGGTGCTCTGCTTTTAACAAGAGTGGGGTTTTTTTGTGTTGTTTGTTTTGATTTTTTTTTGGTGTTGTTTTATTTTTTTTTTAAAGAGGAATTACTAAATTAGCTCGTAACCTGTAATTGGTATTAATTCCTTTGAATGCTCTTGAATGAGTTATAGTTGATTACTGTTGTCTGACCCTAGTTAAGTCCATTTCTAGAAAACGCTTTGTGTGACTTTGTGTGTACTGCTGAAAGGAATGCAGCTTTCCCCTAATTACACACTGGTAATACAAGAGGAGACATTTCTAGTTCTGCTTCTGAAAGTATTTCCTTTGAGCAGTGATGAGCCAGTGATAGCAGTAACCTCTGAAACCGTTTCGAAAAGGAGGAGCTAATACAGTTTCATCACTGGAAGCCTGGCATAGACTGTAGCAGCAATTGAGCCATCAGTAAGTCACTGGGGATAATATCTTTAAACTGCTCTGTATTTTAATAAGATTAAATTGATTCGGGTCTTTGTCAGCCTTTTCAAAGCCAGCGCTCTGTGGTGGTCAGTAGCTCAGCCGTCTCTGCGTCGGCAAGAAAAGAGCTAAAGATTCATGTGTCTAAAAGGAAGAACCTCCCCCCAACATTTTTATGTGCAGTGTACTGCCTTAGATGTATACAAAAATTACCCCTGTATAAGCAAGTCACATTTCCTAATCAGCTATGCCGATCTGATTTTTCTACAGCCTTTGTTCTCAGGTCTTTAATTTTATTTAGCTCTCCTGTCAGGAGCATGAAGGCATTTCTTACTGTAGGTGCTGCGAATACAATGAATTCCTTACAGAAGAGAGTTCAATTGTCAATACCATTTATTACGGTATTAGTTAAGGAGCTGTGAATAAATCAAAAGGATTAACATTATCTCTCGGGTAGAATAGAGGAACGGAACATTATATTGCTCATGTATCACTGATGAACAATATTTTTCCAACCTTTCATTTGTAGAAATGAAAATGGGTTTCCCTGAAGTGGGTTCTTTCCTGTGAGTTTGAACTGGTAACACAATTTTTACCATTTAATCTTTAAAAGCTGTGTTTAAATCACCACTGTATTTTCTTGCAGGTAAATATTAATTTATTTTAATGTATTTAGGATGCTGTGGCAATGCATTTAACACTTTTTGAGCTGAGCATTTCACTCATGAATTATTCCCTCCAAAGCAATCAGACAAAAGGAAAAGAATATATGTGAATTTACTGCTGTTCTTGAGCTGTGTTATAGATATAAAGATAAGCCTTTGTTAGCTCTGGGCAAAAGGCGTTTGTGCGGACATTTACTGAGCCCTAGGTGACCTGTGGCAACAGCTACTCATTAGAGAGCAGCAACATAACTGCTTGTACAGAGCTACGATGCAGCCGGTGGTGAATATATTATTATCCCATAACCCCCCTGGTTTAGCCAATCATAGAGGTTAGGAGATGACTTGATTGTGGTTTTGGAGTACCTGTATATGGACAGAATTTCTAATAGGAGGTGATGCTTCATTCTAGCAGAAAAAGGTTACAATGGAAACGAGAGTCAGCTTAATTAGAGCTGGAGGACTTGGAGCAAGGAAGGCAGCTAACCTTGGAAGAGTGATTCAAGGACAGGTTGGATTTTCCATCTTCTAAGTCTTTATGTTGAGTCTGCATATTTCCCTGAGGTTGGGTCATAGCTCAGTCAGGAGTTATGGGCTTGAGGCAGAAACTGTGTTATGTGTTGTGTAGAAGGTCAGGTGAGACAGTTGTTACAGTCTCCCTGGGCCCTTAAAGTCTATGGATTCCAGTGAGATTTATTGCAAGTACACCATAGCTGGGCTTGAACTAGGTGCAAACATTAATTGCCAAATAATGCACGCCTAAGATACCTTACAAATGAAAAAGTGTGGTAGAACTGTTGCCCTGTGGATCATTTAGAATGTGGCATGTGATGCTGAAGCCTTATTTTCCAGTCTGTATCAGGTTATAGCATGGCTTTGGGCTAAAGCCATGGTGGAACTCACAAGATCCTGGTTCTGTCACAGGCTTTCTATTTCATCTTTTCACCTTTGCTTCACCTGGGTATTTATTTTCCCAGTATCCAACATAAAGCACCCATGCATATTGCAGCAGATAACTGAGTGTAGACCACAGCTTAAACCATTTCCGACTTTTATATCTCCAAAGCTTCTGGAAGGCAGTAAGGGTCCCCAGAAATGTATTTTCAGTCCTTCTAGTTTTGAGCAGCATAGAAGCTGGGCAGTTTTTACTGAATCTGGCTTTAATTTGCTTAATCCCTACGGTACAATTCAGTGATACTTCAGTCCCTAAAAGAGTGACATGAATGGAAGGCAAATGTGCTTATTTCTTTAAAGTGCCATTTAAAAATAACTTGTTGTTAGGACCGTGTCCAAAAACCACATGATTTAAAAATAACTCTCTGCTAATGAGAGCAGATTGGCAGTAGCAGTGCCATAGGTTAGATTTTGTGCGTGCGTGCCTCTGTGTGTGTGCACCCTCTCCAATAATCAGCCCTGGCTTTCTGAGACGGCAGCAGAGACACGGTGCCCTCAGTCCTACTTTGTTTTACTCTGTGTCTTGGAAACTCCAAGGTCTCTAGAGTCATCTTTGAAAGCTGTCTCAATAATGGCCTTGAAAACCTGCACCCCAGCAAAATATCCCAAGGAGGGGCTCTGCTGTACCAAACACATGTCGCATCCATGGAGAAGGCTCTTCTCTGGCTGAATGGATCCTGCTGTGCGTGGAAATATGAAAGATGCCCTCAAAAGCCAACCTTTCAGGTTACAGTACAGATGGAGCAAGGCTGAAAATGAATTTCAGCTTTCAAGTGACTTTATGCTGTCTCCTTGATTGACTTGCCTGTTTTAAGGCTGTAAATTGGGGGATTGCGTGTAATGCATTCATGCCATCTTTGTCTGGAATGAAGCAGGAACATAATTTATGGGGATATTCTCCTCTCAGCCCTTGAGGAATTAGCTTCAATTAACTCTGTTGGGAATTGCATGTGTCGGGTGTCAGAAAGCCATCAAGTTTTCTTTAGAAATGCCGGCTGCTGTACGCGCCTCATTCTTTGGCTGTCTGAGGGGCTTTAGCAATGGATAAGGATTCAAAGCTTGGGAAATGCAGATCTGGGTGACCAAGTTTCGCAGGGTTAATGCCACGCACAGATGATGGACAGGATCGTAGCTGAATGCGTTGCAGGTTGCTATAATTTATAGACTTCCAGCGTGGGTGAGAGAGGGTTTGGGGAGGGTGCAGTAGCTTGTGAACCCAGAGCACTGAAAGAGCAAATGCACCAAAAGACACAGGCTATAAAATAAGATCTCTCTGGATAAATCTTTCTGACACCCCTAAGAATTACAAAGGACATTGATTTCAGGTGGAGTGTGGCCAGTGCTTTTGGATCTGAGATCTTTAGGCTGTGGTCTGTGCGTCTGTGCTGCTGCCCGATTTGAAAGCAGCTGTAGAGAAAACGGGGTGATAAATATGTGGGAGCAGGGTCCCGGCAGTTTGTGGTGCTTGGGTGCTGTGGCAGGTTCCGTTGTGGTGTCATGTCACTCCCGGGTCCTGCTTAGCCTTGGAAGGCTTTGCCATGGGCAGCTGGAGGGAGGTGGCTGTGAAGTCAGACTTTTTTAGGACAAGGTAAAACGAATGGCTTTGGGGAAAGAATCCTTCTGGTAGAAGCACACTCAACCTCCTTGCTGCTTACAAGATGAGAGCATGCTAGGGAGCATTTCCCCTTGTCAGGTGATGCAGACTCAGATGGGAGAAGCTCATTGTCGGACTAAACTTGAGAGCCGGTGTCTCTTGCCTGTGCAATGCTGCTTGTCACCCTTGCCAAGACGGAAAGGACTCATGGCCTGCCAGACTTCATTAGGCTGCTGTATCAAAATACAGCACAGGAGAGCCATGAGGTTCAAACAGCCTGAGCGATGCTTCCTGTGCCTCAGCTTGCCAGCCATGGCTCCGTAATTCCCCCGTCAAACATCATTTTAAATGTGAGAAGGGTGGAGGGTGCTTATTTTCACTATTAGCATAAATTCTTCAGCAATCTATTAATTTCTGTGCTAGTGGAGACAGAATCAGGCAAAGATATCTGGTGCTTCTTGAAAGCCAAAAATCCCCCCTCTGCCCCCATGCCCCTGATTATCACTTCATTATCTAGCAGCCGCTCGCCAGATCAGACGCTGAAGTCGTTTTGCGGTGGGTGCTGGCAAACTGTTTCCCAGCGACACATTTATATCTAAATGTCTAATTCTCTATCCCCAGCTTATCCCAAAGATTAAAAGACCAACCAAGCTAGTTCTGAGCAAATCCAAAGCAGGAATCCTAATCAGTTCTGTCGCTAAAAGTGCATTCGTATGGCACAAGAGAGAACGTGGCTTCCTTCCAGCAGATACAACAATCACAGATCATTTGGGCGAGGAATTTTTCGGCTGCTGTGTATTGACACAAAGGAGCACTTAGCTTGATAATGCCTCCTGGCTGCTGCCACAATTCGAATATTAAAAACAAATTAAGGTGTAAGATTAAACTCTGGGAGTTGTTACCTGTTCACAGTGAGGTAGCAGTCTCTTCTTCAGCTTTTCCGCACCAAAATATTGTCTGTCAGCACCTGGGAGTTTAAAAATAAAATTAAGCTCCTACCTTACGCAGGAAACAATTAGGATCTCAAGTCTCCTGTAATATTTCTGCTACAGAATTTCTAATCTGCAATTAAATCTGTCATGAGCTGTAATATGACTGACTGCAATCCCCATGAACTCCAGCTTGTCAGGGTGGTTTACTCACGCAGGCAGTTCAAAGTGGCACGGATATGAGAGCTCACAGAAACTGAAAGCCAGATCAAAGTTCGTCAGGGCCACAGAAATCCTGAGGCTGGAGAGGCTGACAGTGTTGTCAGTCATGGATATTGTTGTGACTCAGGTCTCTGCTGCCTAGGCTGGGCAGCCTCCAAGGTGGCCAGCATTGCAACTGGAGTGGCCAGTGTTGTGCACCGTGACTGTGGTCACACTGCCGATGAAACGTAAAGTCTGTGCTGGGGATGGGAAAGGAGGCAGCACTTGACCCAGTTCCCCAAAGGGCAAGCTGCATTGAGACTGAGGTAGAAGTGAGTAAACGCTGCCTACACGTGCCCTTAACATCAGTATTGACAGCCATAATCGCAGGGGGATGTGTGCCTGGGATGAAAGAGGTGTCTCTTGGGTTACAGACAGTGCTGGTGGTAAATCTGGCAGAACATGGTACCTTCATAAATGATTTCAGTGCTAGATGCAGTGTAGTCAAACCTGCAGTTGCTGTGGAACTGGGAGGAACAGAGAGAAGTGAGCAACAGAGGAGATCGAGGCTTGGTTTGGAAGTACTTAAGCTGAATAACATGGCTAAAAATAACCTTGTATTTAAGGAGATGGGGGAATTGGAAGAAGCATGGAGAAATTTGGGTGTAAAGTCATACAAAGGAGTGACTTCTAGGAGATGGCAGCAAAACTGCTGGGTGATGGGCTGGGTTGTATGTGCAGATGTCCTGTGCTGTGGAGAACGTGAGCTGCAAGTCCTCCTCTGCTTAGCTTGTCTGATCCCATCCAGAGGGTCCGTGCCCCCTTCTTGGCACTTGCCCGTGGAGACGCAGTGATGAGTGGCAGGAATTCAGAGAATAGCACCAGCAAAGTGCTGGAGCTGGAAAGACTGATTTATGTGGCGATGCTGACAGTGAGCTATGTGCATAGCTTAGCTAAGCACCAGTCTTGACATCGGATGAGGAGTAGGGGAAAGATTAGGCAAGAGCCTGCAGTCATTTGAAAGCCTGATGTGCTGATGAGAAAGAAAGGATATTTTAGGTGGTGAGACATGTAATAAAGAAAACAATGGTGTGTTTAAAAAAAAAAGGAAGTGTGATGAGGACATCTATTAAGGCATTAAATAGCTTTCTAAAGGGAGTAAGTGGAGGAGCATAGTGTGAAATTTGGATACTACAGTACAAGTGTACTGTCAGGAATAGTCCCATGATGAGGATGGAAAGAAATAAAGATTCCTTCCCTCTGCTTTGAAGAAGTAACTTGTGCTGTCGTGTTCTACCCAGCATTACTAGATGATTGCTTGTTCTTAGCAGCTCTCTGATAACACTAAGTGAAAAAATTTCCTTCCAAAAATACTGAGGTGACTTGGAAAGAGATCTGCTCTAGGTGAGCAACACATCCATCATACTTCAGTTATGTACATCCTGGCTGAGCTGGAGCCCTCATGACTTTAGCCTCCCCAGGGACAACAGATCTCAACAAAATGAACTTTATTCCCAAATTCCTTTTGGAAACTTTACTATTTTGCTCAGTAACAGGCAAAAGTCACTACAAATGCTACCAGCCACACAGTAGCTCAGAGTTTCTTCCAGCAATACAGATTTGCTGAGGCTACTGGGAAGGAGTAACTCGATTGGGAAATGCAGGAAATGTATTAGTGTGTGGCTGGGCAGCAGCTTAGTAAATCTTGCCAAAATCTCTCTGGCTGCCTGGGTTTTTCCTCTGTATTTTCTGTCCTTTCATCTTCATTAACCTTTTATAACTCAGTCTGATCACTGCAGCATTCCCACCATTTCCTACCAAAATGTCACTCTAATAGCTTTGTTATGGGCAGCCAATATCGACGTTGGCCATTGCAGGGTTGTTAACATCTAAGAGAGTGATTGAGATGGGATGTAGCTGTCTGGGAGTGATGCTGACTGTCGGGACTGCCACTGAGGTTGCAAGGAATGCATGTTAGAAAGGAGTGGAAGCACGTTAACAGCAATCACCATAGGAAATGTGCCTTGGTGGGTCTCCCAGATCCCTGATAATGTTGTGAGAAATTCAACAGCTTCTGGAACTCATCGAGCCACTGCGTAAGTTGCCAGCTTTGCTCTTTTGCAACCGATTTTGGGGCCAAGTTTAAAACAAGAACAACAACAATAAAAAAAACAAACCTTCAAAAATGTTCCTGTTTAAAAAGATGCTTGTCAGCTGCTGCAGTCTTTGTGAGCCTGGGTGTGGCTTTTTTTGGGAATAACTCAGAAATTTCCATTGTCTAGCAGCTAGCTAGGGCATTAAATTGTCACGGATCACATCTTTTTCATCACACGTGCACAAATCTGGAAGATTAATTATACTCCCTTTTGTAAAACGCAGTATCCCAAGTGATTAGGGAAGAAATGAATCAAGAATATGAATTTAAGTACCTAAAAGCAACCCAGCCATAGCTTGACTTGAAAGAAAACAGCTGCCAAGAAAAACAGTAAGGGAAAAATGTGGAGCAGCGTCTCTGAGGCTGGGGGAGGGAAGAGGACTCGGGATGCTCCCAGAAGAGTGTTTAGACTGACCTGAGGCCCTGACACCTTCAGATGGGATTTCATCAGCTCTGAGCTGGGTGAAACTCCTGTAGAGTTTCTCTAAGTGACAGGCAGTCTAAGCGGTGGGGTTTGCAGTAGATCTTATTTTCCCTTTCAGTTAGGACAAGAAATTCTCACATGTTGGTGATTGCAGCTTTACAGCTGAGATTCAATGAATCTGTGCTGCTGTTAAAGGGAAAAGAGGGTATCAGTGTGCTATGTCTAGGAATTTTTGCAGCATGCTTTGATTTCTGCTATGCCTGCTATGCAACTTCTTACATGCTTTTGTTCTTCCCTTGCATTTTAAGGGCTGTGTGAGAGGAGATGCAGTGAGAGGTGGGAACACGAGCCCTTCCATCAGGGGCTCCCATGCACGGTGTTGGTGCCTTGATGCAAAGAGCAGGCAGCGAACCTCTGCTCAGGGGGTGCAGCAGCATCGGTGGTGACCTCCAGCAGAGGAGCTGCATCCACGTGGGTGGAAGATGGGCTTTGCTTGGTGGAGGTGAGTCACGTTGCAAGGTGCTGTTGTGTGCAGAGGCCACGCTCCACATTGGAGCGGGAGCACTGGGTGAAGGCCACAACAAATGATTTAAAAAAGCCATATACAGAACAGTTACATCTTCGGGCTGATGCTGGAGTGTGTGGTTTTGGTCCAGGATGTGCTCAGTCTGTTTTCATAACTATGTCTCTCTTTCTGACCTTCTGCAAGGAAAATCTTACACAGTCTTACAGACGTGTGCCAGCCTGGAGGTGGGATTGGGATGCTGGGGCTGTTAGCAGCAGATAAGTCATGCTGCAAAATATCACTGGGTTCTACTAGTGCCTGGCCCCCCGGTGCCCCTGCTGAGACCTGCCCTATTTTCTTGCTGCCACCAGTTCACCAACAAATGAGGCATATCATCCACTCCTCCCAGCACTGTCACCAGCTCTGCTTTTTGTGCATTATGGTCAACCACTGACTCTTTGTTTTTCCCCCAGAAAACTGCCACTGTCTAGAAAAGAGAAGCAAATGCAGCAGAGCCCGAGTGGGAGACGTAACCGTCTCCAGATGTGAGC
Source organism: Actenoides lindsayi (assembly GCA_025331215.1). Taxonomy (NCBI): domain Eukaryota; kingdom Metazoa; phylum Chordata; class Aves; order Coraciiformes; family Alcedinidae; genus Actenoides; species Actenoides lindsayi. The sequence continues at coordinate 36,580 of WTSP01008270.1, forward strand.
TGCAAACAGGAGGGGAATGAGCTGTTCCCTGTGTCTGCCAGGGACGGGAAAGTGCCTGGGCTTATGCTGTAGTGAGGGACATCTAAGTCCAGGAAAAGCTTTGAAAGTTGAAAAGGAGAGAGTCACAGGAAGCAGTTGCCCAGGAAGGCTGGAATTCTGGCCAACAGACATTTTTAGCACTGGGTTGGGCAATAAACTGTAATTTGACCCTGCCTTGAGCGATGAACTAGGAGACCACTCAAGGTCCCTTATGGCCCCATTTGCTGTGTTGTATTTATTTATTTTTGTTTATGTAGCATTTAAAGGCTCTTTTTTGGGGGCTTGTGGGTATCTGTTTCAGTGCACACACATATGAGTGAGGGGCAGGGAGTTCACAGTGTGACCGGACATATATATCAGAGGGCTTATCAGTAACTATGTGTAGATAAGGGAGTTATAAAGCTCTCAGTTTAGAGAAGAGAAAGGTTTCAAATGTGTTTCCATGAAAAGCAGCAAGTGGGGACAAGGACCTGCGGAAGTCCCAGGCTCCCTTCTCTCCCCTCTCCCATCCTTATTTTCCCAGGGCTTATCTCACCCTGGTTCTAGGGCTGGTGGGACTTTCTGTGAGCTGATATAACTCATGAGGATGGGAGAACAGCAATGCAACAAGGGCCCAGGCACTCATCCTGAGTTAATGAGCTGAGGAGGCTTGGGGAAGAATCTGGTGAGCATCAGACCTGGAGGAGGGAGGAGTGGGGTGGCCAGCTGGAACCTGAGGGAGATGTGGGAGGCTTCCTTGGCAAAACTCAGCGGCAACAATGGCTTGCCCAAGACCACAGAAACCTGTGACGTTACTGAGCTTTTACCTATGCATTTTTCTCTCAGAGCTGTCTTTTAGGAGGAGGTAATGCCAGAAAACAACGTTGTCTGTTGTCCTTGGCTATTCCTACACCAGAAGGTCTGTCACAGTTATTCTGTGCAGGTATTTGGGCAGTTTGTGTGAGCAGCCCTGGTGGGCTGTGCTCCTGTGTGAGGCTGCCCAGCTGGTCCCAGCAGTGCCTGCTGCCAGCTCTGTGTAGAGGTACTAGCAGAGCTCTTGTGAAGCACTTTGGGATGGAAATTACAGTCTATAATTGTAACACATCAGCCTTCTTAAATACAGAGAACAAAAAAAAAAAGAAAAGAAAAGAGAAGAAAGAAACCTTTTTCTTCCTCCTGGGAGGAGCTCTTATCTGATTCCTGAAGATCATTTTAGTGTCTGTGCTATTTTTGTAGCTGGAAGTGGAGTCTGCAAAAGAGCAAAGCCATTCTGAGAACCTCCGAGAAATTCATTACGAAAGTAGGAGGCCAAAAGTTGAGCAGGGACGTGGAAAGCAAACAACTGCATGCTTTGCAGCCTCTGAATTTGATCTCCCTCTCTGAAGTCCTACCAGCCGTATGGCTCATGAGCTGGGAGACAGCTGGGCTGGAGCAAACAGCCTTGACACAGAGGTCTGCTAGGCAAGATAAAGTTACTTGAGCATCTTCACCCCATCACTGTCTAATGTGTCACATTTGGAATCCACTATTGATTTCTAGGGCTTGGGATCTTTATGGCCACTAACCTGTGGATCAGAATTAACTCCTGGCCTTTTGGGAAGTGATGGTGTTGAGCTGCAGAGTTCAACTTTTCACTACTTTGCTGCTCCTGCTCTCCAGGTTGGCCGTTTGTATGCAGCTGCCCACTGCTCCCCTGAGACGTCAGAGGGAAATAACCCAGAGAAATGGACCCCTCTTTACTGCTTTTCCAGAACTGGAGGGTGCTGTGATAAAGGCAGGATACTGGGCTGTGTCACTCCTGCTCGCTCACAAAAAAAGGGGGAGAGCTGCCAATTTCCTTTTTCTCACAGCCTGAGAATCATGTGTTTGAAAATCTTGCAGGGAGGTTTTTTGTTCCTTTCTTTTTATTTTTCTTTTTTTTTCTTTTCTTCCCCCCCCCCCTTTTTATTTTTTCTGTAATACACAATCCAAAGCACTGATCTCTTGACGTATGGCTGCTGACAGGTGACCATCTGGTCCCCTGGAAGCCCATCTTTCATGCCTCTTCTCCTCTAGTGTGTGAGATGGGGTGAAGCAGCGTCAGGCTGGTGCCTGTGCTCGTGGCACAGCCGAATGGGACGCGGGGTGCAAGATTGCATCTCTCCACAGACGGTCGTCACGTAACCGAAGTCTGCTCATCCTTCCCGGTGTCGGAAACGTCGCTGTCTGCAATGCCCATGCACTCAGGGAAAGGGGAGAAGGAAAATGAACAAAGGCAGGCAATGTGTTCATCCTGCCTGGGAATGCTGTGCCCTGGTCGTTGTTGGGAAGGGGAGATCTGCCCGCTGCCGGCCGGGAGGAGGTTAAATTTTGATAGCGTTTCTATGAAGCCAGGAAAAATCTGACCTCTGCCTGTTCTTTACTTCTAACTGAAGTCGGGAGATTATGACAAAGACTGTGTAGGCGTGTTGACGGTATTTAGTTTCCAAAAGATGGAAATATCATCTTCCCCAACCTTCGGTGGTTTTAGCAGCGGGAGCTGGAGCGCTGAGCTCTTGGCGCAGGGGCCACGGTGCAGCCCAAAGCCCCTGGCTCCAGCGCCCTGGTTTGCTCCCGCCAGCTCCGCAGCCTCCGCTCTGCACTGCCCGTGGCAGGGCAGGAGTTGCTGTAATTATGGCAGCGGGGAAGTTGGGGCAGAAGGCAAGTCTTGCTGCATCCTGCTTTCCTGCTGAAAGTGATTTATGGCACTTTGGGGGTCATGGAGAAGCCAAAGAGTGTGCACACGCTTTCCCTCCCTCTTTCTCTCTGTGTATATATAAATATATTCGAATGCTGCTACTGATGGCTTCTGAAAGTATTAATACTTGTTTAGCCCTGGATTCATCCCACCCTAAATTGGCCTGAGGTGCCTGGCTCTGGAGCACAGACATCCTCGGGCTCCCTCTGTTGTCGATGGAGCGAAGCACCTGCAGAAGGTGACCCAGCTCTCAGGTGAGCAGGTTGGTTCATTTGCTTCTGACTTATTCTGCTCCAGCAAAGCACATGCAGGCAGCTGGGAAAGGTCTGGACCTACATATACTGCGTGGCCAGGAGGCTTGGCCAGGCCCCACTATGCCAGGTGCTGCACAGACATGGAGCAGGAAGGTGGCCCTGCCCAAGAGAGCTTGTGATCTGGTGGTGCATCTACCCAGACAGGTGCAAAACTTGGAGCATCAGGTCAGGTTAAGGTAGAAGCAGAGGGGCTCGTGCTTGTCTGGACCATCTGAAGAAGACTGAGGTCCTGAAAGCACCTGCCCCATACTCCCAGGCCCTGTGACAGCCCTTTGTCTGATGCTTCACAGTAAAGGAGAGGTGGGAGAAGGGCAGTGAGATGCCTTTGTGGAAGGTGGGGCCATCTCGCAACCGCTCAGAGAGGGGAGCTGGCACCTCAAGAGTGAGGAGAAATGAAACAGCGAGGAGAGATCAGAGATAGGGCAGGGCACACCTTGAGATGAAAGAAGTGTGATTTGTGTTTAAGGAGTAGTGACGTTCCGTGGAGAGGAGGATTAATTTCTTCATTACCTTGGTGCCTGAACAAGTTTATCTTGAAGCACTGAACAAGTGTCATTAATGTTTCCTTTGAGCAAACAAGGCTCTTTGATAATGCCTACCCTCTGTTGACCTTTATTTTAATTTTGAATGCTACTAATTAACACCGATCATTCATTCAAACACCGAACTGGTTGTTCCTGCTAAATGCAAAGCAAATGCTTTGTGGTCAGGAGCAAAATGGGAGCAGGTTTCCGTAGGGAAACTCCAAGGTTGTGGGACACCCTACGCAAACCAGAGACTGCTGTGTTGAAACACGGGAATTTCCTCTTTGGTTCTTGGGAAGTAGCTGGGAATAACATGCCCCATAGAAAAGGAGAGGGAGCTCTCAGCAGATGGCCTGTGGAGATAGTGGCAGGACTCAGGGCCATCTAAATCCTGCTTTTATATTTTCTTCTGAAGTGTCTCATTTTCAGTTCTCTTGGTAAGTGCATTTGGCCACTGCTGAAAAGTACAGATTTGCTCTGCTACCAACTCCCTCCCCATCACTACTTAGAGTCCTGACCAAGCATGGGCTGTCTCTTGTCAAGAGGGATGACGCTCCATGCTCAGAGGAATGGTGGAAGGATCATCTGCCCTGTGCGCTGATCTCAGCCTGCTCTCCAAAGAAAACCTGCCCATGAACACTGCCAAAAAATCTCAGACTTGAGCTTGGAGGTTGCCTTCACCCAATTTGTCTGAAATATAGGTAGAAGGCAGGGAGGGGTCAGTTGATGCCAGAGGGTCTTTGTGGCCAGAAGATCTAGGCTGTGTTCTGGGGAGAAGGAAGGTGTTTTACCAAGACCAGAGGCCAGGGTTTCCTTCCTCTGCACAGGTTCTACTCTGATGTTTTATCACTTTGAGATCTAAAGGAAAGATCTTTTAATGTGAAAAGAGCTCCTTGTGCAACCGTAATGGGGCTGGACATCTGCCCACATTTCATACACAGGCTTAGGGGTCAAAACAGGATTCTGGGCTCCACCTTGAAGTCCTGTCCCTGTTTCACATGAGTAACCACTGTGGCTAGACAGACTGCAGCAAGGAGATAAAGGCTGGGGATCTGGAAGTCAAATTCTTCTTTTGGGTGTAGCAGTGCAGCCCTTGGTGTGTCACAGCTGGTGGGTTGGTGGTGCCTGCAGACAAGGCTGAAGCCTCACTGTAAGCCTCTTACGGGACTGGGAGCAACTCTACCAGGGCTTTAGTTTCTCCTCTGAGGAATGGGGCTACCAGACTTCCAGGCAGAAAGTCCTGTATCTCCACCACCTAAGTGCTTTTTCTCTCACACCTCAGAGAGCTGCATGGAGTCACCCCAGCCCTCCACATGTGCCCATAGCTCTCTCCCCAAATGCTTAGCAATTTTACCAGCTTTGGCTTATTTCCTGGAAAGAAGCAGCAAATGCAACCGAAAACTTATCAGCATTGGCAGCGCTATTGAATGACAGGATGCAGCTATTTTGGTCTAATAACGACTGCAGCATCCAGCAGTCTGCCATTGCTGTGGTCCCACGGTATTTCTAGCACAAGCAAGGGAAGATAAAATATCCACTGCCAATGAATGTTGAGCCTGTAACAGCTTCTAGAGCAGGCCAGCAGATATAAATACAACTCCCTAGTTTCCACACACTGACAGCTTGGTGCAGCTAAACAAAACCTTTTTTTTTTTTCCAGCCCCCCCCCATGAGAGTATTTAGCATCCACAGAGCAATCCATGTCGCGCGTTTCCAGTGTGCCTTTTGCTGTGCCACCTCAGCCTCTGCGTCCTGCTAGTCTGATTTTAAGCAGCGTAGTAAAGGGGGAGAGTTTAAATGTTTCATTCAAGAGCTGCACCACACCAGCGGGCAGCGGGTGAATCACGTGCGTGCCTTTAGCTGACGGTGTGTTTGTGTAAAAGGAGCGACATGCAGCCAGGAACTTGCTGTTGCAGGGAATTTCTGTTTACGTGAATCTCCAGCCCACAGATTCCCTTTTTTTCCACCCCTACCCACCCCCTTCTCCTCTGCCATTCCCTGTATGTAAAATCCTCACTGGGAGTTATTTAAAAAACATCAGCGTTTAAATAGTTTACAGACTGAAGCTGGGAAGGGGGAGGAAATGCCTGATTGCAAAGGAGTCAGTGTTTAGGGGGCTGGTCTTAGGGCTCTGCAAGAGAATTTCCATACGTGTTTTGTTTTTTTTTTTTAATGCAGAAAGGAAGATGTGTGTTAAATGTCCATAAAGGTACCCATACAGCGTATTATCAACACCAACAGCATATTATCTCTACTCTGGCAAGAATGAATCAATTTATTATTAATAAAGAAAATGCTGCAAGCCTTGAACTGTACGAGGGATCTGAAACAGAGAAGGTCCCATATCTGCAACAGACTCATCTCCCTAATTGCCCTCATTTCCATCATGTAGCCCACCTATCCTTTGTATCTCATTCCCACTAAATGCAGGAGTGGCAGAGCATGTTTCATGTTGGCAGCAGGAGCCCGGTGATAATGTGCAGCATGGGCATTGAAGTCTCCTCTGCCTCTGTTTTCCCTAAAAACCTGCCAATTGCTCCCACAGTTATTCCCTTCCTCACCTGTGCTACCACCACGGTCAGAAGCTGTGTGCAAATGTTGTGGCTATAGATGCTTCTGGTGAGCACCATGGCCTGGTATCTGACCACAAAGGGACTTGTGTGAAGTGGCAATGGCAGGAACCCAGAGCCCCCAGTCTGGTTGCACTCCTGAGTCACAGGCAAGCCTTTCTCTGGGCAGCCCCTTGACTCCTGGATGATCACTAGCCACCACTTAACAACACTTTTCCTCCTAATGAACACAAGAGCAGTGGGAAACCTCCAGTCCAGCCTGTCTCCTTCATGGGTGAGGCTACAACAGGTACTCTGGAAAATCCCCTTTGCTGGAGCAACCTCTCCTCCCCACAACTTCCTTGGGTGTCCCCTGCAGCAGGGAGCCTCTGCTCCTTCATTACTGATGGAGGACAACCACAATCCCATGCCCCTTTTCTGCTGGTGTCTCACACACCCTCTTGGAGGATAGTCTTGCTACAAGAAGTTCCCTTCCCAAGCCTTATGCCAGGCTTAGGCTTGTTCTGGGAAAACCCTTTGGCTCACACGTCACTAAGTGCTGGTCTGGAGCCTTTGTTTGCAGGATGCTGAATACATCCGGCGCTGCGTGCGTGGGTTTCGACTATGGTGGTGATAGTTTATCATCAGCTACTTAACCCGACCTTAGATTAGCATGTGGTATTGCCCCAGGTTACCCCGTTCACTGGGGTTGCTGCAGGGAATAACAGCTTCTTCACGCAGACATCATTAAAGGCAAGCTCATGTGCACAGCAAGGTGCAATAACTGGGTTGCACTAACAGGTTGTGCCTATTATTAACATGACAGTGGTGCTCGAGGCTCCAGCTGGGATTGGCATCCTTGGTGCCATGCAGGTATCTGGGAAAAAGATTTCGAGGTGAAGTAAGCAGAGGGTAGTTTGCAATGGGGTTTTGTGAGGGGTTTGGGGGATGAGCGTCTGTGAACCAATCGATGCCCTACAGAGGTGTGGCTTGTTTCTCTGTGTCAGGAAGGGGATTACTCAAATGCCAATGAATGCTTAAGTTGGAAGCAGGATGAAGTCTTTGTCTGCTCCCATTGCAGGAGTCCAGACTCGCCCCAATGGGCTGGGAAGGAGGGAGAAAGCAGAGGTCCAAAGGGGACTTGCTCCACTGGGAAGAGATCTGTTTGGTGGTGGGACAGTATGGTGACTTGCTGGGTAGAACAGCTCTGTCAGTGCATCTCAGGTTCACCCTTTTGAGTCTGGGCTGCAGGTCTGAAAGGAAATAAGGCAGAAGGAGACACCAGAGAGCCCTCTCATTGGTGATGCAAAGGAGGTAGGGACAAGTGAGGGAGCAGCGAGGAGAAAAGAGGGACTCAGTGAAAATGAAAAAGTTAAGCTAGGTCATTCCTGTGGATAGTTTTGAGACACCCGTTAGTGTGAGGATCCAACCAGAGACATGCCTCATCAGATGCTTTGTGCTGTGCTCTCCAGCGTCTCTGATGGCTGCAGTTGCCTCTGCAATATCTCCTGCAAGCTGTAGAGAGGAGAATCTTTTATCCCAAGCAACAGGTGATTCATCTCACAACCAGGCTCCTTGCGTGTCTCCCAGACACCCCACCAGGAGTGTGGATTCAGCAAGACCAGGGGTCAGCCCAACCTCCTCCAAAGCCAAGTCAACCCTCGGGTCGCTGCATCCAGCTGGGAACACGAAAAGTGTTGCAACAGCCTGAGAGCAATTAGGGGTGAGGATGCCAAGGAATGTGCTCAACACTGGATTGTTCTATGCTAGGGCAGGGAAGAAGTTTATAAAAGAACCCAGCTTGGGCAAGAGCCCTTTACTGGAAACAGGAGGAGAACGAAGCCTTGGAATATCAAGGACTATCATAGATTTTCTATTTGCCTTGCAAAACGAGGAAAAAAAACAACAAAAAAAAGCTCAACCTTCTCCCACAGTGTTTCCACAGCTACGCAGATATAAACATATAAATTCCAAGGTTACTTCTGATACATTTCTTTAGTGCTCAGAACAGGCTTTTTCCGGAATCGAAGCATTGCTAGGGAAGGCTCGTTCCAGCAGCAGTGCACTTACCACGGCTATTTATTGAGGCAAGGCTTTTATTTGCGACGAGCTGAACTGAGCTGGAAAACATGGGGGCTTGTGATTTCAGGGACTAATCCGCTTGTTCAGACTGTGGTGGGGAAAGCAGATATTCAGGGTGATTGTAACGGCTGGAGCAGCTGGGTCGTAAATAACCCGTGTAGAACTGAGTCTAATTTTTCCCCGAACAGGATGCTCCTGCAGATGTGACAATTAATCACAGAAACCAGCATTTCTGTACAAACGTTTCCAGATAAATTGAAATGATGGGGTTTTGCTCTTTGCAAGGGGTCAAATCAGAAATTCAGTCTGGAAGCTTAACACTTAGTCAATACCTCCCCAGAAATGGAGGGTACTGAAGGAGAGAAATGACAGTGTGGGACTTGCAGTCCAAAGGACACAGCTGGGATTTCTTGGAAATATCTTTGCAGTTGCCATGACATTTATTGGGCCTATAAAAGGTCTTCCAGGTGGTGCTCTTTGGCATTAGAAGTATTAAGTACAAAGGGAAGCAGGTTAATTGGATTTCTTTGAAAGGCAAAACACAAAAGGATCCAGGCTGATAAGGAATTGTAGTATTTCCACAAAGAGGTTGCCAGCTGAGCATCTCAAAACTCACTTATACCCTGGATGCCCCTTGTGTGCTGCTGCCTGAGCACCGAGTTTTCAATCTGCTGTTGCCGGGTAGACAGAGAGGAAAAAAATGCTGCAGTAGAGGTGTTTTTTCTCTGCATATCTCCATGAAAACTCTCTCAGAGGGGCCTAATGGACCCTCCCAAGAATGTTTGCATAGGAGGTCTGAGACTGAGCATGAGCAATCAGGGTTGCCACACAGTGAGTGTAAGGGGTTGGTTCTAGGGACAGATTAATGCCTCTATGTGTTCACCATTGTAATGAGCTGGTCAGTGCTGCTGGACCATGTGCTGCTTGGCAGACAGCAACCCAGGTCAATGCCACCTGGATAAATGCTGTCTGCTCAGTGTTTTCATGTCCTGGACCACCAGACCCAGCTGCTCAAGGTGTGCTGCTCCAGTCTTTGACCTTGCACAGACTCATGCCTTGGGCTCTGCACTGAGCCCATGGATCTTCTGAGCCACCTCCAGCATGGGGTTTGCATGGGTCTGTTGGGATCCAGAGTGGTTTGGAGTGGAACCAGTTGTAGGGTGTCTTGTTCTGCTGCCTGGTTTTGGGACTTTCCTTCTCTTGAGTGTCTTGAGGCTGTGTGGCTTTCAGGTATGAGCTGCCTTGGAAGGGACTGGTGATACTAGGGAGGAAAGCAGCGCAGGGACATCATTGCTGCAAGAGCTATCCTGGGATATGGGCAAAATTTTACTACTTTTATCTGTGGTTCTCTTATCTGAACCATTCTACATGATCACAGAGCAGTACCTGGAGTCCACACTTTGCTGATCAGGGGGTGCTGCAGGTGCAGGTTATGAGAGAGCAAAGATGCCACACATGGTCTTAGCATTGATCCTGAAGTATGCTCCTGCCTGGAGAAGAGGCTGCTTTGCCTTGTGTGAGTTGGTTGCAGTCTTTGCTGCAGTCTCCTCCTCTGTCAAACACTGGCCTGGTTGGGGAGCACCACTGCGTGTAAAGAAGCTGGAGGAAGGCTTGGACCACTGCTTCAGAGTTTCGCTATCCTGCCACCCACTGCGGTCCATCAGTTTAATTTTGTCAAGCAGTGATTGCCTCCCTCCAGGACTGATCATATCACTCAACCATGTGTCACCCAGACAGGTTAGGATTTATTATCATGCTGATCTCTCCAAGAAGCTGTATTTTACAAGCCTGAGTCAGGGGAAGGGAGGAGAAAGCGAGGAGAAATTTCTCTTCTCCCTAGTTATGAGCCCACACACAGAAGCCCGCAGCAAGATGGGGTAGGGGAACTGGATCCCACGCTGAAGACACTTCTCAGCTGGGTTCCCATCCCCAGAGCTAGCATGGGAATCTGGGGAAAGGAAACTTGTGCCTGCAGTGTCCTGAACCTCTGGGCTACATCCGCACCCTCACCCTCCACCAAGCCCTGCTCATGAAGGATGTAGGTGTGTAGTCCTTGTGAGCACCTTTTGAGGTTGCAGATGTGAGGTTTTGTCCTGGCTGTTGGGTTCTGAGAAGCAGAAGCCCTGTGGTTAATAGCACAAGAAACAGGGAGCTCCCGTTACTGTTCGCTCTGTGTTATGTCCCTCCTGCTGCTCTGGGATGCAGCAGATGAAGTAACGTGGACCTGGATAACCCTAGGTATAAAAGCAGAGCAATGTGTGTGAATTAGCATCTGGAGTGCAGAGACCAGCAAATAATCCCTATACAAAAAGTTGTTTGGGTTTTTGTTTTTTTTTTACTTTACATGCCAGTGTTTTTCTTCAGAAGCCAAATAATCATGTCCATGCTTGGGATTTTCCATCCTGCTGAGAGCTATCGGTTTTGATTAGCATATTAAGTGCCTGCTGAAATTAAAATTACCAGCAGTTAAAAGATGACCTGAATGATGAGATAAGATACAAACCTGCTAAGCAAAAGCATCTTTGTGGATGAAATGAGATGGAGAAGAAAGGTCTTGTTTTTCTCCCAGGAGCACATGCATGACTCTGTTCATATTTCTTGTTTCTTCCCTCTGCTGTTGCTTGTGTTTCCATGGTGACCCTTACATCACTTGGCTGCCACTGGACTCTTGATGGACATTTTCACAGCCATTAATTGAATGTTGACATGTGACAAATGCTTCACAGTGAAGCCATCCTGCCTTGACCTTCCACTTGACTTAAAGGAGAGAAGTGCAAGACATGAAATATCTCATTACCAGAATGTAGGTAAATCCTTGTTGTTCTAAGAGGACCCTTGCAAGCAACCTTTGAGCTCCTATGTGAGGACCAGGACCCCCACCATTGCCGGAGACATGGGAGGCCCTTTTGTGGCTTCTCTGGAGGTGACAACGTCAAGAAGGGAAAAATATATCCAATTGCTCCAGTAAACATTGGCCAGGTTGGGCCCGGGGGTGGTGTTGTTGAGCTGGCAGTGAGCATCAGGTCATGTCACTGCTTGCTCTTCGCTGGCCTCCGTTTTAACTTGTTCAATCCCCATGGCCGCAAGCAAGATGAGAGGGTTTTGCGGGTGCAGCAGGTGCCAGAACCGCACCGCCTCTGCCCAGCCCCAGCGAGGCCGTTCCGCTTCTTTGTGATTGCCACTGTTCCATTTCTGTAGCTCTGCATTTCCACTTTGAATGTCTTCAGCCCAAACTTGCAGCCGTGTGATGTCATTCTGCCTTTGCTGGTTGGGAGAGGCTCCAGTACTGGAAAACCTATCTTCTTGGAATACTTCTGGATCTCAAAATTGGCACCTTTGAACTTTCTGTTGCGTTAGCTGAACAGATTGACTTTCTAACCTCTCGCTCAAGACCAGCTTTCCTTCTTTGTTAGAGCTCTTCCTGAAGCGTTTGCAGCTTTTCAACTTTCTTTTTGAAGTGAGAACCCCAGGCACAGATAGGTTTTTCCAGCAGCAAATGGTGAATGGGCTGTTCTCCCTCCTGGCACCCCACACATACCCCCATCCCAGGATCCTGTTTGCTCTCTGAGCTTCAACAGGAGAATCTCGTGGGGTGACACCATCAATCACCAGCTAGGCCCATGTCTAGCGGTTCAGTGGAAATCAAACATGATTGTATTAGTTCTTTCTGGGATGGAGTTAAGTTAACCCATCACAGCTATTGAATTTCGATGGGTCTGAGGCTGTGCTTTTTTCTGGGGATGATGTTCAAAGAAACACTCCTGCAATATGTAGATTTTACCTCTATTCCTCAGTCATTGATCTGGACTTTGAATTCATAGAATCATAGAATCACAGAATGGTAGGGGTTGGAAGGGACCTCTGGAGATCGAGTCCAACCCATCTGCCAACACAGGATCACCCAGGGCAGGCCACACAGGAACAGATCCGGGTGGGTCTTGAAAGTCTCTAGAGGAGGAG
>WTSP01008270.1:48842-85710 GCA_025331215.1 Actenoides lindsayi
GCCCCCGCCAGGGCCGGCCGGGAAGGGCGGTGCGCGTCCGGGGCCGCCCGCCTCACCCTGGGAGCCGCCGGGCCGGTCCCCTGTGGGCCCCCGCCCCCCCAGCCTTCTCAGTAGTCCGCCTGGTCGCGGGGCACGGAGCAGCGGCGGCCTGCGGAGCTGCCCCCCGGCGCCGCCTGCGGGCTGGGGTGTGGGGGGCGGCGTTGCTCGGCGCTGCACACGCACACGTACCCGTACCCCTACCCACACCCCCGAGCCGGGGCCGCGAGCGCAGCGCCACCGGGCGGCGCGGAGGGGAGGGGCCCCGTGGGGTGCGCGTCAGACTGACACACGGCGGGGCGGGGGGCGGCTACCCCCGCCGCGCCTCGGCGCTCCCCATTGGCGCGGGAGGCCGTGACGCGCGGCGCGGCGGCTGCCTATTAGGGCGAGAGGCGGAGGCAGGGCCCGGCAGAGACGCGCCGAGCCCGGCCGCGTAGCGCCGCATCCTGCCGCCACCACCGCGAGGGGAACGCCGAGGGCACCGCCGCCCGCCGCGGAGGAGCTGGGGCGCCCCGCGTCCAGCAACGCCCCCCGACGCGGGCGGGAAGAGCGCGGAGGAGCAGCGCCGTGTGGCGGCGGCCGCCGCGGGGAGAGGAGGAAAGTTGGTGCGAACGGCGGCGGTGGCGGCGGCAGTGGGGCCGCCCGGGAGCGGGACTGCAGAGAAGCCGCCGCCTCGCCTCGGCCCGGCCGCCACGAATGTGCCCCCGCCGGGCGGGGAAGGACGGTCGCTGGCAGCGGGGATCGGGCGGCTGGCTGCGCTTCACCCTCGCTGGGCTGCTGCACTCGGAGGATTTGTGGATTGACGCTCGCTTCTGACCCACCGCTGGATTTGTGGGGTTGTGTTGCTGGATTTTAGCGGTTGTGGGGGTTTTTCCCCCCCCCCTTTTTTTCTTTTTTTTTCTTTTTTTTTTTTTTTTTTTTTGCCTTTTCATTTTTCACTCCCCTTCCTACGGGGGAAGGAACTGCCTGCCAGCCCTGCTCGTGTTCCCCACTGCAGTCGTGGCAGTGCCGTGGAGGCTGGGACCCCCGCTTCGAGCCAAGGTGAGCGCTGGCACTGATCCGAGACAGCATCGTCCCTTTTCCCCCGGACCAAAGGTGCGTCGGGCTTGTAACCAAAGAGCGCGCACACACACCAAAAAAAAAAACAACCCACCAAACCAAAAGCCGCCTCGCATCTAGAAGCATACAAAATATCCTGATAGCGGGACTCGCATTTGGGATTTGTTAGTTCTCCTGCTCATGCCACTGCCCCATGGTTGCCTCAATGGCAGGATCATGAAGTGTTTGACTTTTTTTCTTCTGCTTCCAGAGACCTTAAAGAAGTCCAAAAAGAGTGTGAGGTCAAACGGCAAGGTGCCAGGATGCTATGAGATAGTGCCCCTGTCCCTGAAGAAGAAGATGGCTGCAGAACTTTACCCTGCCAGCACCAACACCAACATCGCAAACAGTAACGCCGCTGCCGCCGCCACCGCTGCCAACAGCAAGAAGAACGCCCTGCAGCTTCAGCAGAGCGCCCAGCCGCCCCCGCCGCCCCAGCTCCAGAACCTCAACAACAACAACTTGGAGAGCGCCAACTGGCAGTCCTTCCACCCCACCCTGCGGGAGAGGTAAGGGCCGGGCCCCGCCGGACCCTCCCCGAGCGGGCGGGACGCAGACAAGAGGCGCCCGGCCCCGTGCACCTGCGGCAAGGCCGGGCGTGAGGGCCGGGCCTCCCCGGGGTGGGACGGAGCGGCGGGGAGGCTCGGGCGGCTGCGCGCCGGCGGGGCTGGGGCACCAGGTGAGAGGGGCTGCCCGCGGCTAACGGGGCTTCTCCCCCCTCCCCTCGCTTGCAGGAACGCGCTGATGTTCGATAACGAACTCATGGCTGACGTTCACTTCATCGTGGGCCCGCCAGGGGCATCCAAGAAAGTTCCTGCTCATAAGGTTCGTGCAGATAATTTTTGGCTTCTTCGTACTGCTGCGTGTATCGCCTTCTCCCCCCGCCTCGCAACCGGCTTCCACTTTTTTTCTAATTACAGCTCTCGTCTAATCCCAGAAGTAATTCGCATAGGCTGCAATTAAAGGGAACAGTCTAAAGGCAGTCCTGCCTCTGCTGCAGCTTTTAACTTTCCCTGAGTGTAGCCCCTGCCCAAAGCCAGCACACTCAGCTATTACCGAAACGTATTACTGAGGTTTCTCTCTCTTTATTTTCCAGTATGTTTTGGCAGTTGGTAGCTCTGTCTTCTACGCTATGTTTTATGGCGATCTCGCAGAGGTCAAATCTGAAATCCATATACCAGATGTGGAACCTGCAGCCTTTCTAATCCTATTAAAGTAAGTGGCCACTACAAGTCTACTAATTACGTGGACAGAATCAAAGTAGCTTATAAAATATACGTCTCCTAATTGGCATTGTGCAATACGCGCTTATTACTGTTTACTTCAAGTGCTGACAAATACTGAATGTCAGATTCACTGCCAGCAAAGATGAATCTAGATCAATCTTTCATGGCCTATATATCTATTTATTTTTTTTTCCTACCTAGATACATGTATAGTGATGAAATAGACCTGGAAGCCGACACGGTTCTGGCTACGCTGTATGCTGCCAAGAAGTACATCGTGCCAGCCCTAGCAAAGGCTTGCGTCAATTTTCTGGAGACCAGTTTAGAAGCGAAGAACGCTTGTGTCCTGCTGTCTCAGAGCAGGCTCTTCGAGGAGCCAGAGCTGACGCAGCGCTGCTGGGAAGTGATTGACGCTCAAGCAGAAATGGCACTGAAGTCAGAGGGCTTCTGTGAGATTGATCAGCAAACACTAGAGATCATTGTAACCCGGGAGGCGCTCAACACCAAGGAAGTGGTAGTTTTCGAGGCTGTTCTCAACTGGGCAGAGGCTGAATGCAAAAGGCAAGGGCTGCCGGTTACGCCGCGCAACAAGAGGAACGTATTAGGAAAAGCTTTGTACTTGGTGCGGATTCCAACCATGACTTTGGAAGAGTTTGCCAACGGAGCTGCCCAGTCTGACATCCTCACCCTTGAGGAAACGCACAACATATTCCTATGGTACACGGCCGCAAATAAACCCAAACTAGAGTTTCCGCTGACGAAAAGAAAAGGACTCGTACCTCAGCGATGCCATCGGTTCCAGTCGTCTGCGTATCGCAGCAATCAGTGGAGGTACCGAGGGCGATGTGACAGTATTCAGTTTGCCGTAGACAAACGGATATTTATAGCGGGACTGGGATTGTATGGGTCGAGCTGTGGCAAAGCTGAATACAGCGTCAAAATTGAACTGAAGCGCTTAGGAGTTGTCCTTGCTCAGAATCTGACAAAGTTTACCTCCGATGGCTCCAGTAACACTTTCTCTGTGTGGTTTGAACACCCTGTGCAGGTTGAGCAAGACACGTTTTACAACGTAAGTGCTATTCTTGACGGTAACGAACTCAGTTACTTTGGGCAAGAGGGAATGACTGAAGTGCAGTGTGGGAAAGTGACATTCCAGTTCCAGTGCTCCTCGGACAGTACTAATGGAACTGGGGTACAAGGAGGACAAATACCTGAGCTCATTTTCTATGCATGATGCATTTCACCTTGATTGTATTCCAGTACTGCAGTGATGCACATTAAGGGATTTTTCAGTTTTACTACGAACTCCGCAGCAGTATGGAACGTTATGCTACTTACCTATCTGCTACATCAGGCTATACAAATAAGTGAAGGAATGCTCTTGAATTTAATCTTATTTTATTTATTCATAAGCTATTTGACTTAATTATTAAGACTGCAACAAGCAGAAAAAATGTTAAATTTCGCACTGTACTGTGCATTTATTTTGTATATAGACAACTAACTTGCAGACTGCAGCTGACTTAAACAGAATGTTCTAAACTAGAGCAGTTCACGGATCTGTGAAATATAAAACATTTTTACTTGCCCTAAATCCTGTGTACTTGATCATTGCTGATCTTATGGCTTGTGTCTTTTAATTCATCTACAGTACAGTTAAGGGGGGTGATGATACTGTAGTCTGTGCCCTCTGTGCAGCTACCCAGGGCTTTAGTTATCACTGCAAATACAAAGGTTCTGTTGACTGGTAACTGAGACTATCCAGCAGAAGGCTTTATTTTCCCCTCACGAGAAAGGGAGCTGACATACACAGAAGCTCAGGGGTTTTTGTGTGTTGCCAAAGCTGAAGGTGGACAAAACCACAAGTGTAATCAAAGTTGATCAAAATCATCCTGTGGTTATATTTCAGAGCTGCTAATGCCTGTTCACACGCATCATCTGCGTTAATCTCCAGCCTGCCCAGCAAACAACAACACTGATGCTTGTACCTGTCAAACTGCACTCGAACTGCCAGAGTCAGGACACAGATGAACCTTAATGCAGAGACATTTAGACCACAGCTGTAATACTGGCAGCCACTATCCAAATACACACATCCCATCCTCGCATTTAGGAGCGGACATCAGAGAAATAAAGACCATATTGCAATTAAGTTCACTCAAAATTACTAATTGGAAATAAGCCACTTGAAAAGCTGCTGGATCTTTTCCCGCCCTCTATTTTTTTCTAAAACATAGTCACATCCACTATAAGCAATCATTTTATAGCCAGTACCCTTAAATTCCCTCAAAGAGAGGGACAAAATCAGGTGTTTTTCTCAAGTGTTTTGACAATCATTCCACAGGAGCCAATTAGAAATACTGGTTTTTGTAAATCTCATGACCTTGGAAAGAATACTCAAAACAGTAGTCTTAAAACCAGTATGTTTTTCCCATGTACAACAAGTACCTCTACATTTAATATAGAAGGATTTTGTTTTCCTAAGCTGCATTAACTTTCACTTTGAAACTAAACTGCAATGCAAGCCTGTTCCTTTTTTTTTTTTTTCTTTTCTAAAAAAGTGATAAAAAATAAGGTGGCAACTGAATTACTGAAAACAAGAACTTTTTACCAGGCATCAAGCTCTGCTAATGAATCCAGCACACCACGATGGCTGATAGCTGTGCACTGCCACATGCTATCTGGATGCCATCGATAATGTTCAATACATGAGCTGCCCGTTCTCTTGCTGCAAAGGCAGATGGTTACATGCCCAGCAAAGTGCATCTGAATGAGCGTGCGCGTGGTGTTCTGCGACGCAAAGGCATCTGATTCTCTTAGTACAGATTAAGGAGAGTGGGAGTGAGAGTGGGTAAAGATACAAGAAGAAAATTCCTGCACAGAGGTGGGCAACAGTCACAAGACCTCTCTATAAACAGTCTTTTAACTGGAATTGGCATGAATTCCCTGGCTTAAAAGCTACGGCCTAGGCAACAGTTTGGGGTTTTTTACCCTTTTGACAGGTTGAAACCCACCATTCCTATCACTGTTATGATTTCAATGATGACTTTCTCTTTATTAAAAAGTTATTCACATGCTTTGAAAAAGTTTCTCCTCATTTCCATCAAGCTACTTGTATTTCAAGCACTAAACTCCTCAGCTACAGGCAATGGACAGACAGTTAAATTTTGCAAATACTTATCAAAAGTTGCATCTCTGCAGCACCGAAGTGTGACAGGCCTGTGCAAGCTTGCAGATTCACAGAAATTTGTCATACGTCAGCCCGTTGCCTTAGTATAGCCTAAGCTACTCTCAGAGAAAGCAACAAAATTATTCGTAAAAAGAAATGGCATCTAGCTCCCAAAAGCCTCTTGCATAAAGAACAGGCTCTCATAGTCAGCAGTGCTCTTCTCCCTGGACTGATTCCAGTGTCATTTTTTTAGTTATCATTTTGGTATTCAGCATACAATTCTATGTATATACACACACATATATATTCTTGTCAAGTAACCATGCAGAAAACACACTCAAAAGTCAACTCAAAAAAAAAAAAATATATATACCTATGGCTGGAGCATTTATGCAGAGTTCTCTGGCCAACAGAAGGAAAGTTTTTCCCAGCACATAGACATTCACCTATTAAGAGACAAAAAAATTTAAATATTTAAATCTTAAACCACAAGTTTTCAATACAACAATTAAATGGAAAGGAAAAATAAAAACCAAACACTTCTGAAATCTTAACCAGCTTTAAAAAAAAAATTCAATTAATACAAGCAATACTCATACACACAGAATAATGGTGCTTCTCAAAAGCTGTTCAAATTAGCATTATAAATTAAAATTTCTACTGTAAACCATAACTTTATACTAAAAAAAAATGTTGTTCATCATGCTCTTCAGTGGGCTCCATGTTGCTCCATAGTACTTGAACAATTTTTCAGTTGTCACCTAACATCTTAAAACATTAAGTAGACTTTAATACAATATCAGTACATTCTCATTAATCCTGTAACATAAAACCTGAGCAAATACAAGTTATTGCAAATTTCAGTTCTGTATGATCATGTGAAGTGGAGTAATTAAGTATTGCACAAGCACACGCCAAACTTTTCCACCAAAGCAAGGAGTGGTGCTACATGCCCCAAGGGTTATTTGTCATTTCTTACTATTTGGACATTGCCCCAGATCACATTACATTAAAAAAAAAAAAAAAAAAAAAAGAAAAATAAATAAATTCAGGAAAAAAACCTAAACCATTCCAAACCCGCCAAGGAGCCAGGGACAGAACCCTGCTCCCCTCCCCTCCTTCACTGCTGCACTCAGGAGGATGTAAACTGAGGGGAGGAGTTATTCTTCATACTCTTGATTTGCAATTTATAGCATAGACAACTACATTTGTATTTTAAAAGTCTGAGGAAGTTTTCTTTTGCTATCTTAAGATGTGTTTTTGTGGTCAGCAAGAAAGGCAGGATATACTTCAGTTCCCAATCAGCCCCAAACGTTCCCACGAAGCTCCATGAACACCTTGCTCCCCTAAGGCATATGTAAAGGTCAAAGTGAGTATAAAATACTCCATCCTCCTACACTCCAAACAAATAGATTTTTTTTTTTTTTTTTTTATTTCCCCAGTAAGAATAGTATGTACTCTACTGCTTTTATGTAACAGAACTGCCCCTCTCCTTCATATGCTGGGATAATGAAGGTGTTTACTAAACATTCAATCACACAACTGAGTTGTTGATTATGGTACAAGCCTACAGAAATAAAATAGCCCGTTACTGAGTATATTCTTTCAGTTTCACAAAAAAGCTTTACCAACTTTAATTTAAAAGCAAGCTTTCCTTCCCAAGTGTACAGATGCTTATGCAAAGCTAGCAAAATTAAATACATTTAAACAATCAAGCAAAAAAACCAAACACAAAAAAAACCCACAAACAACAAAACAAAAAGGAAAAAAATGACACATTTTCACTTCACACTTGAATTTTTTTCATGTGAAAATGTTCTTAGTGAATTTTTCTCAAATTAAAAAAAAAAAAAAAAATTAGAAATGAGAACTTCAAAGAATGATCATGTATCCTGAAACTGACTGCACAGTCAAGTGTACATGATATGATGGTAACTCATTCCATATTTAGTGGAAAGTGATCGATATATTCTGTGCTGTGTCTGACCAATGGTTGGACTGGCCTAGAAGGTATAAAAGTACAGTCTTAGTTTTTACTGTCTTTTTTTTTCCTGAAATACCAGACAACATAGAAATACTATTCTATAGGAACTGAACAAAATATACCCTTTGAATAAGAAGCACATTTCTTGGGAAATAAGTCACCAAATTTTAGAAAGAAAAATATGCATCTACTGAATTTGGCAATTCATACAGGAGTTTGAGAGCATGTGATTTTCCATAAGCCAGAGACAGAACAGACATTACTACAGCAAAATACCTACTGTGTTTCAGTTGGCTTTAAATGCTCTGGATTCACTGCAAGCTTGGAATGGCTTGTTTTGACATTTTGTCTAAAAAATATTAGCATAAAGAGTGGGGGTTTGGCTGTAGTTTCAGCCTAAGTTGGCTGACCAAGTTACTATAATTCTTAAACCTCATCACTTAGATCTTGCTCCGCAGGGACAATTTCACTTCACAAATCAGTAAAGTTACTTCAGTGGAGCCAAGTACATACGGTGTTTCCATCAGAGGCTTCACAAACTCTTCTAGTTCTTTCATTTTAGTTTAGAAAGAAACATGCAATCAAATTCAGAGAAGTATTTCTCCTGCCTTTTTTTGGTCACAAATTCCAAATACTTGATGTTTGTCCCCAACAAGCCATGTCACTCTAAGAAATTCCTCCCAAGCAGACTTTCCATAAGTGCAATCATCAAAGAGCAAATAAACATGAAGAGGCATAAAGAAGCAGGTTTTTTTAAGTGAAATTCTAACAATCAAAGTGGGTGCCAAATTAAATCTAAAGCGTAATAAAATTGTTTAATGTTTATCCTCCTCTCCTTGGCCTAACTAAAAGTCTCCAGATCCATGGTCTGTTTGAGAAGTAATGTACTTAAATCTAACCTGCTTTTCCACTTCATTCACATCATCAGTGTTTTATAACCAACTTCAAGGTGTAGGCAGCATATTTACACAAAAATAATAAATTCAAATAGAAATACTACATCAGGGTATTTCTTTTGATCATAAGAACATTTCTAAACTACCAGTTTAGACAGAAAGCAAAATATACAGTGGATTACATGCTCTATACTGTTTTCCTCACAAAGCTCACATATTTTAAATGCCAGCATAAAGTCAGAAAAAGAATCAGGAGCATTTAATTGCTTCCAGTTTTCCTGGCAAATCAATAGGAAAAAAAGACTCCTCATCTTTAAAAGTTACCAGATATTCACAGGTTCTGGGGTCTCTCTCATAAATGGGAAATGAAAGATGGCATAAAGGCTCGCCCAGAAATCTGTAATGGCACTAAACTGCTGCAACATGACATTTAAGAACTTCTTGGGTTTAGAATGGGTTTAGTGGAAGGTCCTTTTGTTAAAATTTTATGCCACTGTCACTAATTTTAACTACTACTCACACACACACGCACATCCCGTGACAGATGAGATATGCTATATAATAGGCATATAGATAGTCTTTTTTTGCTCCCATCATTTGTATGGTTTTTTGCACTCCATTAAGCTTAGAAAGTTAAGAGAATTAATTTAGAGGACTACTTTAATTTCTAGTTCTTTCTTCATTAAGAACTTCTTATAAAAATTCATATACTCCAATCCATCAAAAGCTTAACACTCCAGATTTAGAACCGTAAGACATTTGCATTCATAAAACCTAATTTTATATGAGCGCTTAGAATGGTGGATAAATAAAAATGCCCTTCTAAAAGGATGTTTCTGGCTCAGACTTCAAATTAGTGCAGTTTTAAAGCTTACCAAATCAACTTTGGTCTCTTTCCTCCCTTCTTAATTTATAAGGATCATACTGAAAAACAGTATGTCCCCCAAAGTCTGACCAAAGTTGTCAAAGTATAACAATTGGTTTACAGACTTTCATAATACTTGTGCTCTTCACCTGCATATTTTCATCAGATATTAAAATCTCCTTAAACTTGATGCAATCACTAAGTTTGAGCATCAGCACCTAATACAACAGAGAATGGTGTTGACTTCTGTCAGAGGGGATATTTTAAAATGTCTGCATACCCTGATAGTTTTTACCATAATATTTTACATTGTGTTTACATTTAACGGACTAAGTTTACAAAGATATGAACCTGCCACTGAGATGTTTTTATTTGTTTTAAAAACCAACTCGATTCTTCAGCAGGAAAACATCTTTCAGACAAAAAGATATGTGCTCACTATGGCACTAAAAAAAAAAAAAAAGACCCCTGTCTTAAACCTAAAACCCTTTTGGTTTTACAGAAAAACTTAAGATTCTCTAAGATGTTCTACTTTACCAACAGTTAATTTCTGCTCTTGTTACAGAGCACGTTATAGTCTTTTAAAGGGGCATTTGGAGACAGACTGGCTTCCAATGATGCAGTTACATCTTTACAGAAAGATCCTTCTACTTGTTATACTCTTTATGCTTCCCAGTATTTTTTGGAGACCATCTCATTTTACATCTGCCAGTCATCAGATGCTAATTTTAAAGGGACACTTCCCCATTCATAATTTCCTCTTGCTTTCACATCATGCTTGATGTGTTGTTCACAAATACCAATATACTTCCACTTTCAGAAATAACAAATACCTAATTTCCAGTAACACAGGAATTCAGCCTTTCATCAGTCTAACACCTTCCAGAATTTTAAACTCTCTTTGGGAAACAGGGAATTTCCCATTTATCCAGTTACCAGGTCACTTTACCTTCTGGACAGCAGCAAAAAAAATAAAGCTGGAATCACTGAATGAAAGTTTTTGCTTGACTGTAAGTCCCATAAATTTATAAATCAATACCCTTTCACTATGTAGTGTTTCCAAAAAAGCTTTTCAACACCATAGTGTGGCATTCTGGAAAAATATTACAAATGGTGACAGTGGTTAAGGTATTCTGTCTTTTAGAAAGACAAAGACTGGGCACTTGGAACACGATGTGAATTCACACTGCGAAACATCCATGGCTGCTTGCCTAAATAATTAAGCAAGCATGAAAAGCAAATGAGTTTTTAAGGAGAGTGTCTGTTGCTGGGGAAAGAGGCACCTGTGGTTATTTGATTCATTATTAACATTTCTAGTATAGTAATGCCTGAAGGTCCCAACCAGGTTGTTTAAATTAACTCAATCAACATAGCAATTTGCATAGGGGCAATAAAGGCAAATGCAGTCAACATATTAATAACTTTAAATGAAGAAAGTATTAAAAACTGAAGCAAGTGGCTATAGTTTTTAGAAAATACTCTATTTTACCTTTCTCCACACAGTAAAGTGAAACTTCTTACTTTTTGGATCCATAGTGCAAGCAGAACATTGTATTTAACGTTGAAAGACAATACACAAAACTACAAACATGTACCAAACCCAGCTTGTCAGACTGCAGTTCAAAGAGAGACACAAATCAAAATTAAGCAGCTTCCTCTTGCTTTAAAATGTTGCCTTCAGTCTCGGGACTCCAAAGGAAGAGTCTACTTTTGCTAATCACAGGTGGTAGTCCTACCATTCTTCCTCCAACCCCACAGCAGGACAATAAACCATTCCCATACCATCTGTGAAAAGAAGTCAAAGAGTAATTTGTGACAAGCATAGAGGAATCAGGGAGGCAAATGATGCCTTTAGAAGAAATCAGAACAGGTGTCCAAAAATAATGCTCCGTAAAAACCCTTCTGGATAAGAAACTACTTGCTACTTGACTAGGCAAACTCAAGATAAAGAACTAAGAGGTGAGAAGGGTGAGAGTTTGAAGTGGAAGAGATACTAAAATAGGACTAGACCAAGCCAGTACTAGTTGCTGATTTCCACTTCTTGCCTCTTCCCATATCTAGAAATATAGTATAATTCAGGTTGGAAAGGATCTCAGCAGGTCTCCAGCCCAATCTCCTGCTCAAAGCAGAGTAAGCTACAAGAACAGACCAGGTTGCTCCATATCCTGAAAACACTGATGGACAGACTTCAAAACCGCTCTGAACAACCTGTTTCAACGACTGGCTGTCCTCATGGTGAAAAACCTTTTCTTGAAAGCAAGTCAAAACACCTCATTTTAATTAATTATGTCCATTGCTGCTGCTCCAGCTCCACACTCCCATAAGGAGCCTGGCTTTTCAGTAAGCATTAGCCTAATTTAACATCAGGATACACAAGACACACTAAAAATTATATTCTACTAGGCTGAAAATTGGAGATCAAAGCACTGCCAACACCTCTTCCCAACACCTCTTTTACGTCCGCATCACAAAGACTATGACACTAGAGATGACAAGAAAAAGAAACTGCCATTTTCAAGGATGAGAAAGACAGCATTTCACCACACTGAGATCAGAATTTTAGCCAAAGGTGCAAGGGACGAGGTGCTCTGGAATAGATGAGCAAACCTGAACTATTCAAAAGTTGGGCCACGGTTAGACAAGCTTCACAACTCTCTTAAACAAGCAAGGCCTGTCGCTTAGATTGGACTAACAAAAAAAAAAAAGCAAACAAAGGGCCTGATTACAGGCCTCTCTAAATACTGTATTTGCAAGTAAAATGCAGTATCTGAAAATACAAGCAAGTACTTTCCCTGTCAGAGACTGATGACTGATCATCCTTCCAACTCAATCAACATGCAGCATGACTGCTCTGCACAAGGAAGGAGACTGATTTGTAGCTGTGGTCTGGACATTCTCAGTTTGTTTCAGATAATGCTTTCAAGTCTAAATGTATCTGAGACTTACTGAATCTGACAATACTTTCAACAGGAGGAGGTTTCGAAGACGTAGGATGTATTTCACCTTAAGAAAAAAATGGGAGGAAAAAATACAAAAGGAATGACCTTGTCAATTAAAAAAAAAAAAAGGACATTTTGTCTTCCTGGAAGATGACAGTAATTTTGAAGCCCCAAAAACTATTATGAAATGTAGCAGCTCTCCAGTAGAACAAGACAAACTCCCACATCTCAGTCATCAGCATATGAGGAAAACTGATATGACTTCTTAAACAGACTGCCATTAACAGTGAAAATTAGTCCCCTCTGTTGCTAAGTTTTAGTAGCATAATACTACTCTAAAAGCATACTGCACTCTAGGGGACAGCTTTTTTTTTTTTTTGATGGAGAACAGGGGACCAAATCCCAAAGCAACTCAATAAAGACAGGAAGAGAAGCTGTACAAGAAGTATAGACCAGAACCTAAGAGGCCATGCTTACAATTTCCCATGACACCACCCCCTCTTTTCTTCTTTTTTTTTTTTTTTAAAAAAAAAAAAGCCAAACAGAACAAAAAGAGGGAAAGAAACAAATACAATTGCCCGTTGAACAAATACCGAGTTGCAGGTAACGGCAGATTCAAATCTTTACATTATTCTTACTTGTAGCTACCACCTTTCTTCTGCTGTGAGCTATAGAGGGTACGAACTCTCCCTCCCAGTGCTTGCGAGACACTGGTTGAAGGTCACTGATGTGGAAGGTGCCACACGTGGGATGCAGAAGGGCACAGTTAATATTGTTTCCAGCTGCAAGATGGGAAACGCAACCAATGGATGGCCTTTTTCACAGGCTTTCATTCATTTGTTTTGCTGGTAGCTGAAGTTACAAAGCTTACTTTTTGCTTTGCTTTTGGATGAAGCAATACAAAAAAAGGTTGTTAGGCTTTTTTTCCCCTCAAATTCACTGAAACCTATTTCAAGGTGTTCTGTAATTCAGCCAGTGGCCTCCATGAAGATGTTCCATAAGGATGTTTCATTTGGTAACTTTCTTCCAAAAAAAATTCCCAGTCAAAAAGTCAGATGAGTAGCAGCCCTGCAGGTCACTTCACCTCCCACAGCAACTGAGCTGCATCAAGCAGAAAATTCTGAAGAAAAATCTCAAAATTTGCTATTAGCATCTGAGCAAGAGTTGGTAAAGTCAGCAGTAGCTCATTTTTTAGACTTTTGGATGTATTTGGTTTTTTTTCTGATATAAAATTGACACTTTTCTCATATTACCAAGAAAAAGTTACCTGGACCAGTGTGATGTACTTTGTATAGATGAGTCTAAACAAGTTAAAGTTTTGAAAGATAATACCAGTGCCACTACTGCTACTACTGCTAACAACTTTGCTTTAGTGACATTCACATCCCAGCTTCAGGATGGGAGAGCTGTCCTTGGAAAGAAAAAAAAAAAGGCACTTCAAGGTTAATACAGTACAACCTAATGAGCTAATTGCATTCCTTTTTTAGGCAAACAATCTATGGGCAAAGGCTGACCTAAAGCAGAATACACTGAAGTTTTCTGCCTGTGACATACGTTTTTTGTCACCAAGTTGGTTTTGTTTTGTTTTTTGGTTTGGTTTTTAAACAACCTCAGCATAGGGGAGAAATCAAGCTAGGACCTGAAGAGCTCATTTATACGTTCTTAAACAGGGCTTTCACACAGTTATATACATTAATACAGACCATGATACTGAAATTTTGCATTTTTCCTATTTCCAGGGTTGTTTATTTTGCTACTACTAATCTCCTTATGTCTCACTCATCTCTTCAGTTACCCCTTTTTAGCCTTTTGGTCCTCATATGCCCCATCTCGACACCTTTTCTGGCCGGAATGTACAGAGGGCAAAAGACAAATCATTCAATCTTTCTTGTCTGTTCCTGCTGACAATATTTGTTGGGTTTTTTTTTTTTTAACATATACAATACCACTTCTTCACACTGTGTGACTATTCTTCATATTACTGTGATCATTCTATTTTATAACAATCACCATGAAAAATCACCTGTCTTTCAAAGAAAATAAACCTCCCCATTCTACACATGCAGTATTTGGTTATAAGTAATCAAAAGAATTCAGTAAGAATTTAGAAAAGATAAAAAAGTTAGTAATTTTAAGAATTAAAGATTCATTTGATTATTACAATTCCAGCAGATTGCTTCAAGCAATAAATAGCCTTCAGAGGGATGCCATTTACTAAGACAGCTGGGAGGACAAAAATAGATGCAACTAACCTACTCACATTGTATGTAAAACAGTTGTAACATGGAGAATGAGGGTAAGACAGCATATGTCAGTAGAGCTTGCTATTTCTACATACAGAGGAAGCACATATTTATCTCAAAACACATTTTATAAAACAAATCTCCGTTGTACATCAATTCATTTAAACAATATTTCCTACCACAAAAGTTATTTCTATCTTCATCAACTGTTGTTTTAAAAATGTGTAACATCTGAACCTGTGCCATTGCAGTGACTCTGAGTCCTGATGAAAGGACCATACTAACTCTCAATACATTATCTGCAACATGCAAAGCAAGAAATATTTGTTTGTTTAATTTCACTGCATAATTATTCTTATATACAAACTCAGTGGTTTTCCAATTCTGAATTTTTAGAGAGAAATTAAAACATCCCAAATAGCCCATGAAGACAGCTCTTTGCTTGCAACTAAAGTTTAACATTTCAACAAAAGTTCAAAACAAAAAAAATTAAAAATAATAAAATACAATACCTGAAGAAGGTCACTGAGGTCAAGTAACATGTCTGTGAAAAAGTCAAGGAATATGCACACTTGTTGAATGTGACAGCATTTCTTCATTTCAATAGCAATACAAAAAAGGGAAGAAATAAACCCAGGTTTAACTCTCACAGAAACCAAACACAGACTTGGATGCACCACTTCTGCCAACAGACAGCACCTAGCTGACAGTTCAGCTCCCCAGAAAATCCTGCCAGCACCCTCTGCATTTACTGCACAAGGTGTCTATGTGGAGTCATGGTCTCAGAAAACAAGCCAACACCTTGTGTGACTTATAATAGTCCCCACATACTGCAGCCTAAGACGCCATGAAAACAAAAAACAGTAATAGCAGCAAGACAGAATACTCTCACTACATTTCATTTAAGAATGTAAAGTATTATCAGTCTCCTATGCCAGCTTAGGAGCCCAGGATCCCTGAAAAACAGATGGAAGAAAAAACTAAGACGACCACAGTAAGCTTTTTTTTTGTCCTCTTATATAAGGACCTAGAAAGAGAAAGTCACTTTGGCTACTAACTTTTATGACTAAGGAAATCAGCTGTTACCTTTGAGTTTTCCCTTCCTCCATCATGTCCCATGCTGCTGCAAAAATACTAGGTCACCCTCTACTACACATTGGGGACACACTTGGAACACATAATAGCTAAACACAAGCCAAAACCTCTAGAAGTTTCCATTAGATCTTACTGAAAGTAAGTACACCTACAAATATATTGTCTCAACAATAAATGAAAGGGGAAAAAAAAAAGCCACTATCAAGCCTGAGGTGCAAAGGTGGCCTTCTCGCAGCTATCAAAGTAACAAACACGAGCTGGATCTCCTATCAGCTACTCAGGTGTGGCTAACACATCATAAAAGGGTTTCAGTTTTATCATTAAAAGGAGTGCCAAAGTAAAAAGTGTAAGAGGAGAGCGAGCTGTGAGGCAGGCACAGAAAACATGTCCGTGGGGGTGTATATGCGTTTGCCTATGTAGCAATGTGTTAAGAAATCCAGTATTAAAAGAATCCAGGGACGTCAATATAGTTTGGTACATTGTGGTACCACAAGAATTAGTGTACGTTCTTCATAAAGTATGCCAGAGTAAGAGAGTCCTTGTTTCTCCTAAATATTATCAGCTGTGGAAGGAGAATAATTAAGATAACGTCATCAGTTTCTATACAAACATTTGTCTTGCTAAGAATTTTTATCCTTGAGCGTTTCTATCCTTAATTTGCATTTGAAATTGTATGAATTTAGTACTCCAAATTTGTTACAGAATTCAATACATTATGTTAATATTATTTGGTGAAAGTTAATCTTAGCATTAAAAAAACACAGCATAGCTGGATATTTAATTAGCTGAAAACTCAGTATGTCGGAAAAAAAATGAAAAGCCATTATAGATAGTATTATGCAAGAGATTAAAGTAATCTTATATTTTAACACAGTAAGGAAATTGCTAACAAAAACAATCTGTAAAATGTACAGCTCAGACATCTACATAGAACAATAATTAATTCAATGCAACTTCTTGGTCAAAGTAGTGAGAATGGAGAAAATAGAAAGACTTTAACAATGCAATTGCCAAGGAACCATAAAAACTGTCAGCTCAAACAGATCTAGGAAGAAATCACTACACTAATTTTATGCTTAAGAAATATTTTAGGTTTGAGAATGTTCCTATCCTGTTACTGACCTGAAGTGTCTGGTTACACTATGCCCACCCTGAGATATTTTCACCACTGAGAGAAACAAAAATTATCACTCATGCCTGATAGATTTCATAACAATTTAGGAAAAAACACACAAATACCAAAAGAAAAGCGGCTCATAGGTTATTGAGTCATCAAAGTGAGCAACTGAGTGGTCCCAGAGTTTGTCTGCTGTCACTGGAGGCAGAGGAGGAGTCAGAAAGAGAGCATCAGTGCCAAATGCTAACTCAGATCTTCAATGAGCCAGAGAGCTACTTTTCTAGCCTGGGTGTTTCAGTTACAGTCATAAAATCTGTATGCCAAAGTATTCTTCATCCTCCTCAAATTGTTAAAAACACTTTAGTAGAAGACCTAAACTTAATAACAATTATGACAAGTGCTCAGGCTTTTACCACTGTAAGAAAAAAACAAAACACCTTTTTGTCCCAGTAAGAAGAAACAGAGAGCACTGCATGCATTTATAATGATAGGAGATTACAGCTAAGAAGCCGAGAAATCCACTTGCAGGGTTCAGGCAATTCTGAAGCAATTTAGATCTACACTATTGATGCCTTAACATACAGTTGCTTCACTCCTTAGAGAAGTGAGTTCAAGTGTCCACTGAAATTGTAAGCAAAGGTCACAGTAAAAATGTGGCATTTCTGGATTTGATTTAAGGTAGCCTCAAGCAATCTCCCTCCCCGATTAGACGTGTAGCTGCTACAGTGAAGCAAAAGCAAAGGGGAAATTTGAGTCATGCAGTAGCAATGGGTTGGCCTTTACTGTGAATATTGTGAGCACAATTATCAGCAGGAAGTAGTTGTAAAAACAGGCAGTTGTTTTCAAACTCCTTTTTAGAGTTGGAACGGTTCAGGAGAACATACAACAACAGCTGAAAACAGCAGATAATACTTAATATGTATTCAAAAATTGTACAATCATAAGATAAATGTTTTATTTGAGGCTGAAAGAAAACAATGATAATTTCACATACGGAGACTGCTAGCACATGGAAAAGTTCTCAAAGGGATAGAAAGCTACTGATACTGTAGACATGCACCTAGCAAGTAACAGGATATAAACACAAGGGAATTAGGTTTATAAATCGTAGAATCATAAAATGGTAGGGGTTGGAAGGGACCTCTGGAGAGTCCAACCCCCCTGACAGAGCAGGATCACCCAGGGCAGGCCACGCAGGAACAGATCCAGGTGGGTCTTGAAAGTCTCTAGAGGAGGAGACTCCACAACCTCTCTGGGCAGCCTGTTCCAGGCTCTGTCACTCTCACAGTGAAGAGTTTTTTCCTTATGTTGAGGTGGAACTTCCTATGTTTCACCTTGCTAGTATTACCTCTCGCCCTACCACAGGGCACAACTGAAAAGAGCCTGGCCCCTTCTACTTGACACCCACCCTTCAGAGATTTGTAAGCATTTGTAAAAAAAATTGAGCCATATTAAAACAAAACCCTCCTACTGACTTCAGTGGGAGAAGAGCCCAGCCGACACGACTGCGTCCGATGATGCCGTGGTAGGTTCAGGGACGCTGTGTTACATGACTGACCCCGAAACGTCTCTCTTGGCTTATGGGCAATGATATAGACTGAGTTGTGTCTGAGACTTGATTAATGAGAACATACGCTACAGGAAAATGGCTTCAGCACTTGCAAGAAGACAGACAGCCTCAGGCATTTTGTGGCTTTTGACAGCTGGGAGCCATGAATGTCTGTTGTCTTTTTTTTTTTTTTTTTTAAAAAAAAAAGCACAACTCTGTAGAATGAACACATTCAGCAAATGGAAAAGAGAAAAAAAAAAAAAAGAAAGAAAGGAAAACATTACTCCCGGCTGGGGTGAGAAAAATCAAGTCTATCAGTGAGATTGTCTCAGTGGCTAAAAGGCAGCTTCCTGGGTTTTGATGTTGGTGGGTTCATTCTCTGCATTCCTCCTTCCTTTCTTTAGATAGCTGTTTAAATTCTTCTTTTTTGGGGGAGGGGGGTCTTCATTCAGGAAAGACATTTGAACTATGCTGCAAATGGAGAATTTGCAGCCAAATGCCCCTGTGAGCACAGTTCATGGACTGGGTGCTTGCAGTGAGTGCTGGACACTGGTGAATGCTGAGAGGTTGATGGGATTGAGATTCCCCCTTTGAGATCCAGAGAAACCATTGTGGAACAAAGCAGGAATTTGGGAGTACTGACCCAGATTCACTGTGTAGGATGGGAAGGATGACTTCTGACTTCTATTTGAAAGGGAAGGGGATCCATGGTATTTGCCCCTCAGCATTATTGCTACTGGTTGCCCATACAGCCAGGCAGATGCTGCTGCACTGGTTGCACCAAGTTACTGGTCTTTGCAGTCAGGAATGCAAGAAAAGCAATTTATGGAATAAAAATACAGTACTAGAGAATATGATGCATAGTGCATGGTGAATGCATTGTGCAGGTTGGAGCTGGTCAACAGACAGCGTATTTGGCATGTCTGCTTTAAAATTAATCATCTGAGTGATATTCTGGTTGGGGATGCTTTCCTGAATTTGGGACATAAAATGCAACTTTAGGGAAAGCTTTGTTTATCCAACAAATAAATCTGTTGCAGACATATGAGTGTTTTCTGTTGTTTTTCATGGAGCTCTTTATAGCTTTCATATGAGACACTCCCAGCTTACTCCAGAAATTTCACTTGCAGTGAGTTCAACTTTTGGTCAGCACTGAAAATTCATGAAGAATATCAAGATGTTCAGGGCCCCAGATACAAAAGCCAAGAAGGACTAGCGATACTTACTGGTGATTACCTTTGTTTCCTTTCCATAGGAAAGGATTGATTTCTGTGTTAAAAGGCGCACGTTTCTTACCAAGCAGGCAGCATGATGGATGATCGTATTAATAATATAGGATTTCTTCTCTAAGATGTGGGAATAGGCTAGAGACTCACCTCCTCCTCCTCTTCCCTTACAGAAGGGGAAATAGAGACTAATTTATAAAGATAGACTGCAGTGTGTGATGGCTGGCAGAACACGACCGATCTCTCCGTGCATGGATATTATATTATATTATTAAGTCTCAATAATGGGTCCCCAAGGTCCCTTATGTCCCAGCCTGGGGACATGTCCCTCCACTGCTGTAATTTGCTGTGCCTCCCACAGCCACTGGTTCTGCTGGCAGCTGGCCACCCCTCCTGAAGGTCTTTTTAGTGTCTGACATTGACTTTCAAGACTAGATTCTCGTTTTGTCCAAGGTCTGTGGGACGTGTGTGTGGGTCTGAGGGGAGCAATCCCTTGACCCAGACAGCACTTGTGGCAGCGAAGCCTTTGCCAGCTTCTCAGGCATTGTGCAAGAAAAGTGGGGCCAGAGGCTTTGCACAGTGAGCGGGAGGCAGAGGAGAGCTGACAGGGCTGGGAGTGGGAGGCTGAGACTGTAATTTTCTTCCTCTTGTCTGCCTTGCTTGTAAATAGGCATTTCCAGCACGCGGCAGTGCTCTGCGCATAGGATCCATCAGCTGTATGTTGGTTCCCCCAGGAGTGGGTTCAAAGCAAAGGCAATGCTTCATCAAAAAGCTAATTGAGGAACTGAATCTGAAGTCTGGTTGCAGAACAACCTGTGTTCTCCATCCTATTTGATTTCAATTCAGCTTGCCTGGAAAACTCAGATCTGTGCATCTGCTGGCCAGTTATTTTTCTCTTCCCTGTGGCACCACACAGCTCACCACAAATTATCTAGACGATGCTTACGGCTGCCCTTTCTTGTTATCCTTTGATTGCTCATACTTAATATTTGTAATAACTTGTGTCGTGTTTCCTGCAGTCGTAGCCGTGCATTTCACTGGCTAAAGCCAATGTGGTTTAAAGGCGAATTATTTTTTTTTTTTCCATTCTGGGAGGGAGATTTTGCTGCTTATATATCAATATGATGTCTTGCAGTGTTCTGGCAAGCTGGAGAAAGGAGATAAGAATGAAAGAAATGCTACATTTCATGACCCAGCGGCTTATGCTCCTCTGTGTGCTTCACTGTGGACATTTAACAATCACGAGAGGTCTTCTATGCCCCTTAAAATATCCACATCTTTAATGTAAATGAATCAGAACCATTTTTTCATGGTTGAGTTATGCGACTCCAGAGTCAGAAGGGATAACAGTGGGTATATTGTATGGATGGATGAAAAGAGAGAGCCCTGATGCTGGAGCGGACGCTTAGTACAGTGAGATATAAGAAGGAGTTGGCTAACTTGCCTCATGAGGTTTATTTCCCTGTTACATTTGGTTTCTTTTCTGAATGCCCCTGAAATGATACTTGATTTGTGCAGGTCAGTGGGGTGCTGAGCCCAGGGCTTGGGGCTGGATCTGTTCTCAGAGCTGCTGCTATGTTACCAGGTGGTTTTAGGGAGATCTTTTCCCTCTTTGTTTCCATCCTAGCTTTTCTCTTTTGCCCAGCCATACCACAAGTGTTTTGGGGCAGGGAACATCTGTCCCTCTGTGGTTACTCAGCACCTTGACCTCTCCTCTCCTCTCCTCTCCTCTCCTCTCCTCTCCTCTCCTCATATAATCATTATGAGAGACCTGTCTCATGCAAGCTCGTAAATCAGGGTGGTGATTGGGGTTAAAGTTGGTGCATCTGCTTGAGAAGAAAGAGGATGGGATGTGCAGGTGTCCCTCCTTACAGACCTGAGGCTGCCTCTCCACCCCAAGCCAGATTCACTGCATACTGGTTAAGACTGGTCAGGTTGGGTTAGATTTTGATAGCTTCTCCATGTGGTCAGGATCTACCCCTCTGAGAGGATCTAGCAGACATCAGCTTGCCATTTGCATCAGATTCAGTACTCCGTGCTGTGGAGCAAACACAAAAATGCAGTGGAGGGAAGGAGGCCACTGTTGCTCCTGGGTGGAGGTGACACTTGCAGAGGTTCTACCCCAACCACAGCCCGGCCCTTTTGTCTGGCCAGGGAGATGCCCCAAGGAATGGAAATACAGTAATAAAAACATGAAATTCAGACAAATGCCATTCTTGGAAAAGCACGTGGTGAACCCCACTGGTTCAGACAAGGTGGTTGCTCCTTGCTTTGTACCCCGTGCCACACCCCAAAGAGCTGCTGAGCTCCTGCAGATTCCTGTGTGGCTTTCTGTGCTTTCAGAAGCCTGCTGCATCCCTTAAGAAGAGCAAAGCATTTTTACTCAAGGTCACGCTTTCAGTGCAACAGCAGGAGAAGCTGTGTAAATGAAAGGTTTGCATAAAAAATGGGAAAGGTAGAGCCAGCCTGGAAAGGACTTTTTTTTTTTTTTCCCCTGGGCAGCTCACTTTCATTTCACACAGGAGATTTGCCTGTATCTGTGGTGGTGAGTGTGGCAGGGCCAAATCCATGGGACATCTGGGGCCAGCCCTTTCTGCGGGTGATAAGACAGAGGCTCTGAAGTATGCTGATGATATTACGGAGCTGCGTGTGAATTTTCATTATGCCCTCCACGGATTTCATGCTATCTGTGAGTGGCTGAGATGCACACGCAGCCCTCCAGCATACTGATGAGCCTGTGGCATTAGTATTCAGCGCCAAAAGCTGGAGCTGTTAGACGAGGAATAATGGTGTGAAGGGGAGAACTGATAAATGATTAGGCTGTATTATAATATTGGCAGCGCTGACCCAGTTCCCTCGCAAAAGAGATTTGCCAAGCACCAATTTAGAGCCTTAGCACCATAAATAAGTGACTGTGGAGGATACGTGTGTTTTGGGTGCTGGGTTTATCGCTGGGGTATTTGTGGTGAGGGAAACACGTGATTGACAAGGGGCTCAAAAAAATCATCAAGTCCCAGGCTCCTCTGTCTGTCTGCACGCACATGGTTTCTATTAGCAGGGCATGCAACCGCCTGCCTCTACTCAGCATAATACTTGGCACAAAGTTAGCTTAAAATTAGGCTCAGGTTTAGGTGCTTTTGTTGAACTGGGCCCTAACTACATGATCACATGTAGCACTTCGGGCTAAGAGTGTAAGGGAACTGGTGGCAGCTTGATGCGTTCCAGATGTTTCAACTGAAGGTGAAGTTGCCCCTTTGCCCTCTGAATTTGGGTTAACCCGCTGGGGTCGGGGATGCCCAAGGTGTTTGCGATAGGGCAGGTGCAGCGTAGAGGCTGAAGGTTACTGTGCAGGAGTGCCCTGCAGCTGTGGGAGCCACAAACAGAATCCATGGGTAAATTAACCTAAACAGGTGAGCGACTTTGCTCTGGTTTGTTGTCTTTAACCTTTGCTGCAGCCGATGGTTTATCTAGGCCTGTGGATAAACACAATAAAATCCCAGAGGCTAAACCGATGTGATGTTTTTTTGTCTAGTTTTCAAACAGAGTTGATTTATAGCGGGCCCAAAAATATGAGTGGTTATGCTTTTTAAAAATAAAAAGAACTTTTGCAATGAATGGAGCACATGACCTAGGCAACATTTTCTGAGCGCTTTTTATGAGAGCAATAGTGAGGAACAGCTTCTGTTTTCATGATTAGCTGAAAATGGCCGTGAACTTTTCCCTGACACCAGAGGCAAACATGAGGCATCGTGGATTCATATTTGCAAGGTGGCATTTTGAGGTCTCTGAGCTCAGCAGACGTGTAATAAGACAAGGAACAGTGATTGTTACTTCTGTTTGCAAAGCTCAGGGTAGGCAGTGGCTGGGGAACAATCTCTAAAATTATCTAGTTACGGTAGATGTAATTGGGGAGCAGGTGGGGGGTTTCCAACAGAGTGAATTCACTCCCTATTGCTGAAGTAGAAGACGGAGAGAAACACACCAGTGAAATCTATCACATGCAGCAGACATCTTTGACAGTGATCTGCACTGCGGCAATTTTCTCTTGGCCAGGCAATTATTACTTGTCAGCACAAGCTGTTACCTGGAGGATCCCAGTTATCAATTACTTCAGGATGTTCTCCCCAGCATCGATTATTTTATTAGCTCCGTGGTAAATCATTCGTGCTGACCATTTGAGCCTTGAAGACCAACCTCTGGTGGGTGTCATTGAGCCCTGGCCAAAACAAGTCATCTGCTGCGGCTTCCCAAGAGGCAAGAGGTTCCAGTGGGTCACCATCCCCCTTGCAAGGGTTCTGGAAGGAGCCCTCTCCCCTTGCCCACTGCAGGCTGCTCATGACTGCCTTGTCTGGCTCTGCTTTCAGAGCCACCAAGCGAGTGCCAGGCAGGAGGAGAGCGTGACTGTCCCGCTGCCCTGAACAGATGGTGTGGCAGAGCTGCACCCAGCCTCCAACAGTAAACACCAGGCTTCATTGTTTCCAGGGCATCGAGAAAATAGATGGGTGACACACAAGCAGCTGCAGAAAATGTTCTCCAGACTGTGCTTGTGCAATGGATTAAAAAAGGAAAGCAAGAAAGAACAAAAAGGAGTAGTTATTCGTTTCTGTCTGATGATGAGCAGTTCCTGCGGGGAGCACTGAGCCATCAGAGGAGATGGTCTGGAATCGGTAGATGAACATTGCATCAAGATCTCTTGATTCACCTTATTTTTAACCCAGGGTCTGCAGGAGTTCAGCGCCTCCCTGTTCAGTGCTGCCTGCTCAGGCATAAAGGCAGAAATAAGACCAATGCCACCAGCTGAACTCATTCCCACTTCATCCTTGCAGAGGAGCTGAAAGCAAGGAGCTTGTGGATCTGCAAGTGTGAAACACAATGACTTTTTGAGCAATGTCACCACCCACAGCCCTTGTGCAGCTTCAGCTGAAGCAGTCAGAGGAGACACCAGGCTTGTGCTGAGCACAGATGCTTGATAACCACCTCTTTTAGGTCATCAGGATGGCAAACACCAGACCTTCAAACTGTTGAAACCCATCCTGCCTTGCTGCAGCTGCAGTGGATTTGGGAACAACGGTACCAATGGTACCAACTGCTCTCACCATGTGATGGATTGTGCCTGGCACCAGGTCTGAGGAGCAGACACCTGAAGGCAGCAAGACTAAATGGAAGGATTTCCATTTCCCTGCAGATCCTGCAGTCAGCCTGTGTGTGTTTGGCTCCTTTTCAGTATAACACGGCTCTTCAGAGCAGAGAGAAAAGATCCAACAGAGTGAAAATCTTGGAAACAGGGGAAAAGGAGCAAAAACACAGCCTAGGGAGCTTGTCTAAAAAAAACAAACAAAAGGCAGAGAGGAAATGGGAAGCAGTGGATGGTATGTAACACAGTGTACAAGCCAACAAGCAATATCTGCAGGTCATCCATTCCTCTGAGCCTCAGCGAGGATAAAGGTCCTTGGGTTAATTTACAGCAGTCCCTTTCCCCCCAGCCTCTATTATTTTGTCTCCAAATGCCCAGCAACAACAGTGGCAAAAATAGTTCGCAAAGTCTGACAAAAATCTTGATTTTTTCCCAAAGTTTTGCCAAGCCTTGTCTCAAGTATAAAGTGCTCTGGCTGTTCCTGCTCAGCTCAGCACTGACCTTCCGGCTGCTCCATCCCTCCCTGCTCAACTGGAGAGGTAGAAACGCTCGGCATTAACGAGCGTGCCGCCAGCCCTTCAAAGCCGTCCTCCGAACTATGCCCCTCGATTATTATTTCTATTCCCTTTTCCTGCACGTGTTGCCTTTGAAGCGAGATTTTCTTCGGTTTGTAATATTTCACACCTAATATTTCCTGCGGGGGCTGGAGGGCTGTGGAAAGGGAGCGGCGGGGGAGTGCTGAAAGCAGCCTCTGAAGGGCCATCGTCAGCCTTTTTGGGCAGCCAAGCAGCGGGGAGGGCTCGCTCTTGGGAGGGCTCCCACCCCGGCACAGGATGTGGCATGGAGCAGATTCAGCTCCTTCGGTCATTTTGCAGTCGGCGGACTAAATTGTCTGGAGCGAGGCAATGGTCTTAATAAAGAGAATGTCATCTTTGCTGGGGCAATTGAAAAGAGCTCACAGAAAACAAGACTGCTTAGCAGTACCTAATATTTGCAGTTTGTTTCTGGGAGCGTTTGTTTACCTACTGGGCATTGAGATTGGTGTTGCAGAACAGGAAGCTCTGAGATGCAGTGGGTAAATTAGGGGAATAAACAGATACCCTCCCTGCTTTGAATTGCAGCTGATTATCCAGCTTGTTGCTGTGCTTGCTCCCCCTGCAGATTATTTTCTTTTTCCTTTTTTTTTTGTTGTTTTGTTGTTTTGTTTTGCTTGGTTTTTTGTTCACTTTTTTGGGTTTTTTTGTTTGCTTTTTTGGGGTTTTTTTGTTTTTTCCTTCTGATTTTGCTGACAGGGAACTACTGTCAGGCCACCTTGGATTTCATAGAGCTGCACTGGCTCATGCAGCAGTGATACAGATGGAGAGGACACTGTTGCTCCTGCACTGAGCGGGCTGGACGGGTTTGTCTGGCAGCAGTGGAGATCTAATGAGACATTCTCAGCATAATCCCAGACCTAACGAAAGGCAGATGATCTGACTCAGAGCGTGTGGTCTTTGATGCTAACAAGGCCAGGTCTTAGGAGCTGTCATATGGCACGAGGCACTGCTGTGGCAGTTGCCTGGTTTGCTGCCTTCGTTGCAGTTTCAGTTCATTTCTGCCAAGGACACCGCTGTTCATCTTGCAGTGGGAGAGGCACTTCATGAAAGCTTCTTGTCAGCTCTCCCCATGACGTGCTTGGATTTAGCCTAAATCCTTCTCCTTAGAAGGACGCAAGGTGGAGAGAGAGTTTCTTCCGCACTCCTCCTGGAGCAGACATGAAGAACAGGAGAGAGGTCTAGAGGCAGGGTCCTGCCTGCTCCCAGGCAAATTTGAAGCTTCTCAGATGCATGCAGACAAAGGAAAATGTGACTTAAAAGGGAGTGGCAAGTGCACAACACTGAGGTCTGCACTGGCATCTGTCAGGCTTGTTCTTTCTTTCCTGTTCTTGTTATCATGGTAGTGTTTGAAGTCCCGTGGGAGATGGTGTGTCCTGCATTGCTCAGACAAATTAGACCAACAGCTCTGCCCCAAAGAGCCTACATCTTGCCTTGGATAGAGAAGCTGCATGCAGACTTCTGTGCAAGGCTTTTTGGACATAGGACACCAGAGGGGGAAGAAACTTCTTCAAAATTATGCTGGCAGCTATGTGACTAGTGAACCTAAAATCTGCTGAACAGCCTGGCATCCCTTACTGCAACAGCCTGCAAGTCATTATCGGTATTTTTAGAGCCCTGATGAATCTAACAACCTGGCTATGGATGCCTAAGTCATTACTGAAAATGAGAGCTAGTTTTTTTAGTCACATCAACAAGATTCATCTTACCTAATCTACCCAGCTAACAGCCAAGCATCGTGCTGAAGCCATTTCTCAGAGCTGAGTGTGTGGCTGGTAGAGAGGGACAGGCAGATAGAAAGTTATTTTTCTCTTCCCAGGATGGGTGTCCCGGTTAGGATAGACACTTTACCTGCTGGACAGGCTTGTCTCTGCCCTTTGATTGTGAAGGAGTCTTGAAGGCTTCAGGCATCTCTAGGTTGGGTATCTAGGTAAGGCATGCAGCTTGTAGGTGGATAAAATTAGATAAAATGAATCTTCCACATAGATGCTGCTACAAGTCTTACCCTGTGTATTAAAATAGTTTTATATAAATAACACTGGGGAATGACACAACCCAGGTCTGCAAGGCATTAGTGCTCTCTGGCATGCTGTGCATTTCACACTGAATGCTATTAGCAGCAGAGAAAAGGCCAAGCCAGTCCTTCACATCTAAGCACGCTCAAGTTGGGGAAAAATCTGAATCTGGAGGAGGACCTGAAATTTCCTTCTGGCCTTTATCTTTCCAAGGAGCCAAACGACTCTGTCCACCATTGCTGAGCCTTTCAATATTTCCCTAACTATTTCAATCCAGCTGCTGTGGCCCTGGGTCCACCTTGGCTCTGGACAAGCTCCGAATGAGTTGTTCTGATCTCTTGCTGCTCAGTGAATATGCAACATAGAGGAGCTGTGCGAGGCTTTCCTAGACCCTAGCTTCTGTAGGCTCTGTAAAGCCACCTTGGATTAAACAGAGAACTATGTGGCCTTGGGTATAGACCTAGATTACATTTCCAAAGCGGACATGGTGCAAAGTAACAATACAAAGCTGTAAGCTGACAGAATGGCTCAAAAAATATTGACATTTGCTGTGGGAGATGCTGCATGTAGGGAATGGCCACCTGATTAGATGCCTTCACTAGTCACTACCCTTCTGCCGAGCGATGGTAACTGCATGTTTCACATGTCCCACACACAAATAAAACACTTGTATTTATGCTGCTGTCATGAATTCATTTTACTTTGCAGGCAGGGGACACTAAGAGGGTGTGATCACTGCCAGCACTCACCTGCAGGGCAGTATCTCCTGCAGCTGCTCCTGCTGAGCCAGAAGAGCTCACCCTTACTCTGCCTTGGGAGGATCCAAGCGCTGCCCGCTTTATCTGCAATTGTTTCTATGTACCATCAACCCTGGGGACTGTGCATGGAAGTTTTCACCTGGAAACCACATGCCAGACGTGGTAAGCATTGTCCCTCATGCAGGTTGTTCTCCTCGCGTCTCCACTCTTTCCATGGGCTCAGTTTTGCATCACCCTGAAAATCTTTCTCTCCCTATATTTCCCAGTGTTACTTCCAGCTTTTTGGTTGGCTTTGCTGTCGTGAGAGGTCTTGCCTCACACATCATGAGAGATTTCACAAGCCCTGGATGTTGCTTATGGCTGAGTCTTCCCATGTGGCGAGGCAAAGATGCAGAAGTACAGGTGGTTTTGCATTTTGTATTGGTGTTAATAAATCCTGGCTGGGGAATCTCATATTTTTCCAGGTACTACAGGCTGACAGGAGGTGGGAAAGGCCTGGAGGGGAGGAAAAATGTGTGTGCCTCCCTGTGAAAGGTCTGCAAGCACTGGGGGAGGGTATAGCTGGGGAAGGCAAGTGGCTGTGATGCAGCTGGAGTCTGCCCAGGTGGGGAGACAGGACAGGCTTGCTGATTTATTGGGGTCTGAGCACAAGGTTTCTAACACTGGTGCTGTGCCACAGGAAAGAAGCCTCAGAGCCCTGGGCTGGCAGATGTGTCAGGTAACACCTCCACACACAAACACATGCACACGCTTCTTCAGCAAGGTTGAGCTCTAGTGTAGGACCACAGAGGATTCCCTTGTTTTAGAGTCATGGGGTGAAGGACTTCATGGCACAACATCACTGTCCCGAGAAGCAGAGGAGATGACATAGGAGTGAATTTGCCATCTGTCCCTGAAGTTATGAAACACAACCACAACTGTGTCTGTAACAGCCGTCTAAAACGGCTCAAATAGATCAAGGAAATTATAATGTGCTTCCACATGCTTTAAATCTAGGGCTGGTCCTGTGTTCCTCTGTGTATAACCAGGACCGAATCCTTTTTCTTGCTGTTCTCCTTTAATTTAATATTTTTTTGCAATAGGACTGTTCCTCTTAATGTGCCTAATGTAAAACATGCTCGTTTGCTGACTGTGGCAGCAGTCTCTGGCTCGGGCTACCCTGCACGTCGCCGTGGAGTCTGATGCTGTGCAGGGTAATGACTCTGGGAAGTTTGACACCGAAACGACATATTGGGAATATTTACTGGGCAGGCTAAGGGTGGTGAATTATTTTGTTGTAAATTATTAGATCTGGCCTGGCTCAAAATGCAGGGTAATGCTTGCTATTAGACTGGGTACTGGAGGTTGCTAATATTAAGGAAACAAAACTGGATCCTTTCCTGGATGGTTACATTTGCAGACTGCATTTGTGTTCCCTTTGAATAAAGTCAAAGCAAGGCTGCCCTGTGCTGAAAGCCCAGGCCAAGGACTCTTCCAAACAGAGATTCTCAATCCCGAGCAGTGTTTGTAGGATGTAGAAGGGAGCACAATAGACTCCCGCTTGCAGAAGCCTGGGGAGGTCCACTCTGGAAGTGGGTTGCAAGCTGCAGACTGGGTCCCCAGGGCAGAGGTTGGCCCCGGGAAGGGCAAGCAGCATTTCCAGACAGGGTGGAACAAACTCATCCATCATTGTCATTTTTTAATTGTTTACCATGTTGTACTGCTGATCTTTCAATAGAGTGTGATCTGAAACATGCTTCTTTGCTGTGGGTGGCATCTGTCCCCTGGTCCCAGACTGTCTCTGCACAGACTGATGGGGGGGACAGTCTGGGGCCAGACTGCCTTGTAAAGACATGTCAGAAATCTCCACCTTTGACTAGAGCTGAGCAGGAGAAATGTCCCCTGTTCCTGATGGGCAATGAATTGCAATGAAGGGACACGTGCCCTTAGGCTGTGGTTTCACAACTATATTGACATTCTCTTAAAGATCATCTTTCCAGCTGCTCAATTCTGCCTTTTTTTGTCTTGCTAGTGGATTGTGGAGGTTATCCATGTGATAAAGCCCTTGTTTAATTTTTTCTTTTTTTTTCTGCTAAATACCACTTTCCCCCCAAACAACATCCATTCCCTGAGCAAAGCTGCATGACCAGATGCCCTGCAGTAGGCAGAGACGTGGGCAGGGTACGGGATGCTCAGCAAAAGCAGCTCTGCTACCAGACATGAGGCCAGAGCTTCAATGCCCTTCTTTCCTTCCCATCTACAGCAGCTTGTAGGTCTCCAGGGCTCAGGTTTGCACTCAGTGGAGCTGGATGCAGCCAGAATCTGAACGATGAGAGGCTGCACAGCTTCATGGACATCTGCAGTATCAGTCCTGAGGGTGAGACTGCAGCCCTGCAGTGTCCCACGAGTTACAAAAGACTTTTGGTTAACGTGGAACCTCTCTACTCCCCTTTGTTTTTTAGCCCTCTGAGGTAGATTTGGTTCAGGTCTTCCAACTTGCTTCCCAAGAATGTACTTCTCTTAACAACTCGTGTAACTCCAGGATTCAGAGATTTAAGACATGCAGTGAACCCCTCTCCCTGCCAAAACTGGGTCCGATGAGGCAAGACAGTGACAGGCAAGGACATGGGCAGAGAGAAGCCGATGAAATTCCCGATCTCCGAGATGCTGCTGAGGCTGATTCACTTTGCAACCAGGGCAGGAGATGGTAAGAACGCATTTGCTCAGCAGGTCCCCTTCTTTCCACTTTATCAGAGTGGCTGCCATCAGCCAAAACACACGCAGGGATTTTCAGGGACTAATCATAACGCTTCATAATCCCCTCAGCTCTGCAGCCAGCATGATCCGTGCCACGGCCGGGATGGGATGCGCGGCGGGTGTGTTTGTGTGTGTCCCAGCCCCGGCAGGCAGCTGACTTCAAAGAGCCCACGAAGCTTATGCAGGTCAGCAAGGAGCCAACGTGCTGCTCTCCCAGCATGCTCTCATTAGGGGAACTGATACCCTGTTAATTATATCCTCATCTTGTCGGCCTGTCTCTGCTCCTGCACCCTTCCCCTCTTGCCTGACAGGCATCTCCAACTGGTAAGGAGACTCAGTCCTTTGCTTCTTGCTCATGAAGCCTTCACCTCCTTGTTAACTGCCTGACAGCTTGTCTCGTTGCTCCCTAGCTCATGTCCCTGTCCTGTCTGTCTGTCTCTGGTGGCCTCAGAGGTCTCCTTTCCTCTCTGGGAGGCACCCAGTGGGTGTCAGAGCATTGATGCCTCCAAAACACAGTGACCCTGCCCTGTGTGCAGACCTGGTGTGCAGCAAGCGGCCACTCTCTCCTGCTTCATTCCACTTTGCTCCTAGTCCTGAAGGTTGTGATTGAAGGGAGATTTCCAGTGAAGCCTTTGTTTTGCTCAGATCATGTAACTGTGTGCTGGGTGGGGTGGGAGAGAAGTTTTAGAGAGCATAAGCCTTTCCTTGGGTCTGAAACAGGAACACTCATCTCTGAGCTGGGTAGCAGATTGGTGAGGCTGCTGGATTTCATATGATGGGAAAAGACTGGGTCTGTGAGATGTATGGGGAGCAGTTCCTGGGGCAATTGCACACTGACACAGTCTTCTACCTATGCAGCTGGGAATGGCAGAGCTGGTGTCCCCATGTCCCTTTTCTCCAGTGGTATCTGGGAGCCTGAGAGCACCTTCTGAGCAATCAGAAGAAATACCAACACAGATGCACAGGGACAACGCGCTCTGATGTGAAGATCCTCCTGACCTGAGACATTTGAAGCTTGTGGGTAGAGCCCTGGCAGCTGTGTTGCTGGCTTTGGTGGGTTGACGGATGGTGCTCTAGCCTCAGGGGTCTAAATGTCCCCAAAATGTGCCCTTATCTGGTGGAGCAGGAATAAAGAGAAAGAGAGCTGCTATCTCACTGATCCCTGCTGGGATGGCTCCCCTCATTTTTCACTTTGATATTCTCATGCTGGAACATCCCTGGCTTCTCTGGGCTTGCTTTTCGCACAGCCTGGCTGGGACTTAAGCCTCATGCTTCCCAGAAAGGGTTGGGGAATCTTATCAATCTGCTATTATTATTTTCTTTTTTTTCCTTCCCCTTTGAATTCCAGTCGGCTGCTGACTTCGAAAACACAACAAGAGGCTCAAATCAGTCAGCCCTCGGCGTATTCAAATTGGCACCAGTTTGTTTGTGTTGGGGCTGAAGCCAAAGTGAGAAAGCTGAGGCTTTGAGATGCTATTGGAATCACCTGGGAAAATACACATGCCTTTCATCTTGCCTCGGTCCCCTGTGGTCTGGAGGGCTCTGTGCCCCCAGCTGGGCTCCCAGCCCCCTTCTCCTTTTTATCAGTGGTGGGACCCTCGCTGCGCCTGGGGACAGGCACTTAGTGGTGGCCATATGACATGGAGTGAAAGTCCTGAGGGAACAGATGTTTCTCTTTCAAGGAGCTTGGGGGCTGGAGAGGGGGGAGCGTTGGCCAAGGTATCAAATACCTTTCAGGCTTTCAAAAATCTATGCTGGAAGCTGCTTCTCTTGATCATGGCGGTGAGGTGCTGGTAACACCTAACCCCTGGCAGTGCTCCAGAAGAGGGACCTGAGTGCAGTAATACAGGGTCTTTTTGCTGTTGTTCTTGGGTTTTTTATTTTATTGTTTTTTTC
Source organism: Actenoides lindsayi (assembly GCA_025331215.1). Lineage (NCBI taxonomy): Eukaryota > Metazoa > Chordata > Aves > Coraciiformes > Alcedinidae > Actenoides > Actenoides lindsayi. The sequence goes on from WTSP01008270.1 coordinate 81,418, forward strand.
CCTGCAGAAATGACATGTTCACAGACTCTCAGGTACTGGGCAGAGCTCCTCAGGCAATTCTTTTTTAGTCTCATGAAGATTTTCATGCATCTTTCTGAGGCCATAAAATGTGATTCTCTCCTGCTCCTTATAAGAATTGAGGGCAAACCCCCCCCCCCCCCACCCCAGTCAAATAGCTCCACTGTCCCTGCCCACCAGCCCCAGTGTCACCACTATTTGATTTTCTTCCACATCCCAATGTCCCTCACTATAAGACGATGGGAACAATTATTTGCATGAAGCTTAGGGGATCGCATCAGCCCTTTCTCTGCTCAACTCTGTCTTTTCTGCAACAAGCATTTCTCTCCTGCTGCCCCAATCCCACAGCTTTTTCAGATTCCTTTCTTTTCTTTCAAAAAAGACCTTGTTTCTTTTTTTTCTTTCATTCAAAGAAACAATTGAACAGACTGCCCAGAGAGGTTGTGGAGTCTCCTTCTCTGGAGAGATTCCAATGCTGGGCTCCCTGCTCTGGGTGATCCTGCTGGATCCAGGGGTTGGACAAGATGATCTCCAGATTTCCCTTCCAACTCCTACCATTCTGTGATCTACAGCTCTGATGTAGCAGCTGGGAAGTGGGTGATGGGCAGCTCCTGGCAATGATGCTCCAGCAGTGGCTTCAGCTCCATGTGGTTCCTCACCTTCAAATGCACCATCACCTCAGTTGTGAAACAGGGAGCTGGATCTTACTGTGGCTTTTGAATATCTCGGAAATGAGGGGGTTTTGTCAGCACATTCTGGTCTGCTTTTCCAGTTAAGGAGACTGGTCCCCAGATTCTGTGTCTCCCAGTTAGCCAAAACCTACTTACAGGCAATTTATTTTCTTGCCACTTTTTTCATAGAATCGTAGAATGGGAGGACCTTTAAAGACCATCAAGTCCAACCCCCCTGCAGTGACCAGGGACATCTGCAACTAGAGCAGGTTGCCCAGAACCCTGTCCAACCTCACCTGGAATGTTTCCAGGGATGGGGCATTGACCACCTCCCTAGGCAACCTAGGTCAGGGTCTCACCACCATCAATGTAAAAAATTTCTGCTTTAGATCTAGTTTAAATCTCCCCTCTTTTAGTTTAAAATCATCACCCCTTGTCCTGCTGCAACAGGTTTTGCTAAAAAGATTGTCCCCATCTTTCTTAGAGGCCCTCTGTTCATCATTCCTGATAGTGTTCCCTACAAGCCTTAAATTAGAGTTTGACACCGACCTGGTACAAGTGTCTCATAAATTTCCCATATGACTGAGAGCAAACCATGTTTAATCTGTACTGTATTTGGGATTTCTTTTCTTTTGCTCTTCTTCCTTCTATGTTAGCACTAGTGGAAGCCCTTGCAAAAAGCATTGCATGGACAGTCAGATTTTGCTGCGTGAATCACAGTTCAAGGACTGGTATTTACCTTGCAGCAGAGAGGCAGCAGTATGGCCAGTGCTTCCCTCCTGGCATATGGTGCACTGTGATGGGTACTGGCTTTAGAAACACGGAGCTGTGGGTTAACCCAGCAGGTCTGGATAGGAAGCTGCAGACTTTGGCTGTGGAGGTGATCTGAGATTTCTCCATCTTACGCACTATCATCACAGCCCTTCTGGCAGAGGTGAAATGCCTTCCAAGGACTTTCAGGGCATGGTAAGGCTGCTGTCCTCAGGAAATGGTGAGGAACTGGGCACTAACAGAGGGACTTGCCTCAGACCACCAAGTAAATGCATGAACAAATCTGACAGGGGCTTTCACCTGGGGAGCAGAAACCCCCCCGCTTGCAACATAACCCAGTGTCACCCAGTTGGAGAAATGGCCTGTTGGGACAAAATGGCCCAGAGTTTCTGCTTATGCCCAGCCTTTGGTGGTGGATTATATTTTTGTGCAGGAGAAATGATTGCCTGTGACCTTTTTGAGAGCAAGGACTTTGCATCTTGGAGCTCCAGACTCCAAGGTGGGAGTGTGGACCGAGGCACTGGGCTGTCCTTGAGAACTGCAACATGCACCCTATAGCAAAGCTTAAAATGCCTTTTCAGCATCACCTGCAGCTTTTTCTTCTATCAAATCTGGGTCCTTGTCTGAGGGACAGTCTCTGAACCACACCAAGGCACCATGATGATGTAGTGGTAACGAGTTGGTTGTGTTGAATCTCTGGTTTTTATAATGGTATTTGTTCCTCCAGCAGTTCATGCCTGAATTCAAACCAGGCAAGGCTTCCTCTGCATAATAACCACACATGATTGTACGCCTCTGTTCACAATTTATCTGCTCCTGGTGGGGCAAAGGGGCATGTGGCTGGTACAAGAAATGGTACCTTTGCACAATACTTCCATGTAGAGCTGTACGAATGATTTTACAGCAAATTCTCTATTTTGCAGTCAAGTGGCTGCATGTTTTTGCCTTCCCAGGTAATTACCAGCTCCCTGTGTCATAGCTGTTTCAGTGACTTTTAAAGCATTTGTGTCTTCTTCTTCAGTTAATGGCAAAGCAGGGTTCTTTTAGACATGGACACTTATGGAGGAAGAACTTGTTGTTGTTTTTTTTTTCCAAGAAGATGTGTCTCCATGCACTCAAAGGCATGTCAAAGGCACTCAGTGGCTCGCAGCCCAAGCACCATTGCACAGGCATTACATCCTTTTTTCAGCTGGAGAGCTTTGCAAGGGGCTTATCCCAGCCACTCTGCCTGGCATGAAGTTGACCCTTCTGATGCAGGGCAGGCTTAAGGGTTTCAAAGCCTGTCTCAAGTCCTTGAAGAGCTCTTGGTTTTACCATCCTGTCTGCAGGATGCTGCTGGCTCCCTAGGGAATGCTCAGTCCCATGAAGCCTTCTATTGTCCCCAAGCCCCACTGACAGCATCCTAATCATGCTCTGTGCAAGTGAGTTCGTTACCATTGAGCTCGCTTGGAGGGAAAAAGCCCTTCAGTATAAGACTTATGATTCCCACCAGCCTCTTCCGGAAATCAGTATGAAGCAAAAGACAGTGGGATGATCCAGCCAGTCTTTCATCCCTAACGAGAGACTCCTAATGAGAACCTCCTCCTTCTGCCATGGAGCCGTGCCATTGTCCCTCTCTATATTGTTGTGATAGACCAAAGGAGGAGGGGGGGAAGGATCATTTAGCACGTGAAAGGCACCTCTTGTATGGGGCTACATGCATGGCACAGTTCAGCTGGGGTGAGCAACCAGCTCCTGCCAAGCCGTGATGTATGAGGCAGAAAGGTCAAAAGTTCTTCTTTACAATCAGCAAGAAAGGAGAAGGCAGGCGATGGTCACTTAATTTGTGGATTTTTCCCTCTACTTGTCAAGAGGCGTTTGGGCTGCGGTGATGGATGAGTCATCAATTAAAGTCAGACTTTTGGTCTTTTGTCTTGGTTCCTAAAGGGCCCAATTCAAACTCTGGCCAAGTCGATGGGAGTCCATCCACTGATGCCAGCAGGTCCTGGATTGGGACTACGAAGGCTGAGAAGCAACTGGGTTGAACAGCCTGCCTTTCTCCATGCCTATCATGCTTCTCAGCTTCCCAGTTGCTACTGTTATTGGGCAGGACATTTCCAGAGCTAAGACTTGCTAACATTTGTCACATTTCTTTCCCTGGTCCCTCTTCACACAGCTGCTTTGATGTGCAGCAGGAGCAAGCAGCAAGCTGTGTAGTGCAGCATCTCCTCACTCATGCCTTCCTGCTTATCTGACCACATATACTGGTAATATTTCCTGTAAGGCACTTGGCTCCTGTGATAACACTGCTTTATCAACAAAAGGCCTCTTAACTCTGTGCTGTGGAAAGGAACGTTTCCACAATTTTATGGCAGTATAGCTGGTCCCTAATGGTTTGATCCCGTGGGACCTGCTCTGCAGCCAGTTCACACAGCCATACATAGGCTGTCTCACATCCCCCTTTACTGGAATGTATTGTCCCATGTTGCTCATTGCACACTCTGGCCTAGGAAAATGGAGGCAGATCTACAGACATGAAGATTCAGTTTGAATGTGAAGTCACCACTGAAAGCAAGAGATGTCTCTGTCTCTCTGCTCATGCCTGGCAGGGAGTCCTTGCTTTTAGGTGCTTATAACAGTTTCATTCCATGTTTGTGCACCAGGTACTTCCTCCTCCTCCTCCTGTGTCCTGGTGCCCAGGTATGCAAGCTGGAGAGATGTCCTGGTGTGCTCTTCCCTATGACCAGATCTTTGCAATCACAGAATCACAGAATCAAAGAATGTCAGGGGCTGGAAGGGACCTCGAAAGATCATCTAGTCCAACCCCCCTGCCAGAGCAGGATCACCTAGACCA